>JANAVB010037219.1:11183645-11301145 GCA_029216955.1 Iris pallida
ACAAACTGAATCCTGACATGTGCAATAATTGAAATACATCTAGATTGTGATCGGCTTGGGTAGATGCAATGAACCTGAAATGGTACGGCTTTGGCCCCGCGTGCACGGTGCGGGACCCAAGCTATTTACATGAGTAGTAACAGGGTTTGATCACATATCTATAGTATTTCCCCTCCCAGACACAATGATACAAGGAACATGAAACGAGACAATATCGTGGTACATCGTGTCATCAAGAGATACAAGAATGAATATGAAGACATGAGAAATGGACAAATCAGAGGAGTATACTTGCCTGTCTCCGGGTGATCAAATGTAGGCAATAGAGCTGGATATCCTCCTGTTAAATGATTCACAAGTAATTAATAAACTGGCTAAATCTAGTTTGTTATCAACTACTCTAACCATGAACAATTCTAATGTAAGTCTTAGTTATAGGGGTTCCCTCTTCTTAGTGTCTCTATTAACATTAATTATTAGCAACTTAATTTACCACTTTCTAACTTAAACCAAACCTTTGAAATCTTAACAATTCATAAACTAACCATGCTAAATGTGTTGAACCAAATGGTTAATATATGGTTCCAAGGTTGATTAGGACTTAGACATCCTAGGTTTGCATCCTCCTGACTGAACCCTGCTATTCTCTTCATAGGTTATGAACAATGATCTCTCACTAAGGTTCAATCAAATTCTACAGAACATTCCTCTCTCAGGTTCAGTGGGGAACATGGTTCAATCAACCTCAATACCTTGCTTTAGGTTATCAGCCAGGCCTTGTTCCAGGTTAGGCAGGACTGGTACATCAGTCCTAACATTTCTTCAATTTATCAGCTCAAAAACCTAATCAGTTATCAGTCCATACTAAATTGACACATCCAGTCCTAACATCCAATTTAATGTCCTGCCCCTGCCTCCTCCAATTTACTAATTTTAGTTGGGTTAATTCTGGAATGAGACTGATACAGGTTCAACCCATTTAACAGTCTCTAACCATAATACAATCTGACTAAAATGGTTTCCTGAAATCTAAAATCAGGTAAGGGCATCTACACTCAATCTCAGAAAATTCCTGAACTCTTTCCTACTGCAACAGTCCTAGTACCATAATCTCAAGTCAAGTCTCAATTCTAGATTCCATTGTAGGAGTATTAGCAACTAATATTTTCAGAACAACCCTCAACAGTCTTGAACATGACTGATATCATCAGTCCTTGTTCAGAACTTGATGAAATCAGTTCCTGTTCAGTTTTAGAGAGAATGACCTAAATCATCCAAAAGTTTAAACACAAAATTATTCAACCTACACAGACATAGCCTATCTAAACTGTAATCCTGTGTCTAAAGGCTGATCTGAACAGGCTAGATTCAGACTAAGCAATTCAGTCTGAATCCAGACTGATGAAATCAGTCTTCCTCCATGACTGATGCTAATCAGTCATCCAAAATAAGGTATTACCAGTCTCCTACTCGAAACCTCAATCCTCTAAATCTGACAGTATAATAGGAAGAGTGATTTAACTGATGCAAGGATTTATTCCATCATGTCAATACAGATTTTATTCTGTCACTCGACCGTTAACCACACTGTCCTACTAAATTTACGACAACCAAAACAAATGATAACAGTTCTACACAGGTATCAGACACTCAATATAAGGTAATACTTTTGGAAAAACTTAAATGAAGGGGCTCATCAGGGATACTCACAATATGGTTAATCAAATACATCCCATGTTCAGTAAAATCATGAATGCTCTGATATGGCAAATCCCAGTCATTCGAATGGTAAAAATTAGTCTCAAACTCGATTAGCCAAATCTTCTCATTCCAGTGATTCACAAGATATACTATTATTGGCATTTCAGTCAAGCAATAAAACTAACTATCCTGGAATGCTTTTTAAAAGAACATGATGTTCAAACTAAAATAGTTATATTATTTATGGAACTCAACATCTCCAGAAATTCTCAAACAAGGATCAGGACAACATAATATATCTAGGTTCAAACAAGAATAAAATCTCATAAATAGCCTAACTAAATTCCTGATACAGTTCCTTCTCTATCATCAATCATTAGGGATCACTCGAATGTACCAATAGTGGCCTAACACTTGCTATACCATTTCAATGTCTGCACAGCATCTAATCAGGACAGGGAAAAAGTTCAGTCCTTCAATACTAATCAATTCAATGTTGTTCAACTCACAACATTCAAGAGTTCACCCAAACTATTCAAATACAGTCCTAAAATGTGATTGATACATAAACCACAGTAACTGATTTTCCTAATAACCAAGCATGGCTTATCATTTAGGCAACATCCAATGGTATCAGAACATTTAATTTAAGGAAAATGGACCATAGATTAATAGTTATAATTCAAACTCCAATCTCAGGTAACCACCCTCATAATCAGGCTGGTACAATTTCTTCCAGATTAATTATTAGTAAAATTTTGTAGGACATAAACATTCAATCCATAGTCAAAACATTAGCTAACATCACAATACTGAAAATCCTTCCTGATGCTTATCAAGCATCAGTTGAAACACCACAACTGAACCAGCCACAGTTCACACATGGAGAACTATCAAACGTTCATGAATAGATTAGAATTTACCCGAGCAGTGTCCTTGTATCGTGTCGACTCTTCTCTCTATGTTCAGTCACAGGATCGATCCCTCCAAATCGAACTTCAAAACAAGAATTCGAACAAGGAAAAGTTAACTTACATCAAGGAAATTACAAGGCTAAATGAAGGGACCCAAACACTCTGATACCTAATCGTTGATCCTAACTGATTTGAATTTAGAGGATCAATGTGGAAACAAATCTCGATCCATAAAATGAGATGAAGCTTTAAAAAATGAATCACAATTACTGAATCAAATAGTCTAGATAATGGATCTCACCTCAATCGACAATAAATTCTGGATTTGAAGACGTTGCGTTCAAAAACTCAACTAAAATTCATAGATCTGAAATTTTTAGATCGAACAGTACATTTAGAAGAAAGGGGATCAACTGATTAAAGCCTCAAATCAAGGTAGGTGGAATAATTTACCAAAGTTGCTGGATCAATGGAGGATGAAGCTCCCGATCTCCAAATTCCCATGGCTGCCTAAATTGAGATCTGATCTAAAGAAGAAAATGGGAATGAATTTGAGAGAGAAAGGAGTAAGGGTTTTGAGGACCACTCGTCGATCCTTTATAGGCTGATGATTGCGTGAAGAAGAGGAAATCATACTGGCGGGAAAATTCTCTCCTCACATGACAGACTGTTAATTTGTAACAGAACGAAAATTTGAATTGAGAAGTATCAGTGAAGAATAAAAGCTAAAAAGAAACACATGGTTTCTTTGGAATGCTTCCTAGGTTCTTTACCAGGCCTTTGGACTGGGCCTTTAAAGGAATAGACTGAACAAAAAGAAATGGATTTATAAGGAAATGGGTTAAAGTTGGGAAGCCCATCCCAATAGAAGTCAGAAAATTTATTTAGCCCACAAATATTTAAGGTGTTTAACAATTTTAAATTGTTAAACCAAAATAAAATAAGGCTAAAAAGATTTTTTTAAAAAAATTTCAGGATAGTGGAGTTACAAAATCTCCCCCCTTGAAAAATTTTGCCCTCGAAATTCAGAAATAGTCTAAAATTGATTTACGGAACACCCCGAAATATTTATTGAAAAATTGGAAATTCAGTATACAAAATACAATCAAGTAAACAATTTCGGGTAGCGCTCTCGCATCTCATCCTCACGCTCCCATATGGACTCTCCCGGAGAGTGGTGTCTCCACATGACGCAGACAAGAGGAATGGTCTGGTTCCGCAGTCGCTTCTCCCTCCGGTCCAGGATCTCTATTGGCTGCTCCTTATAGGTCAAACTCGGGCCCACCTTTAGCTCGAAATAGTCCACCACATGGCTCGGGTCTGGAATGTAACGTCGAAGCTGAGATACGTGGAAGACGGTGTGTACTCCCTCCAAGTTAGCTGGAAGCACTAGCCGATACGCCACATCGCCAATCCGTGCTGTCACATCGAAAGGCCCGATATACCTCGGACTGAGCTTCCCGCCTCTGCCGAACCGAATGACGCCTCTGGTTGGTGAGATCTTCAGGAACACCCTATCGCCAGCTGCAAACTCTAATGGCCGTCTGCTGCTGTCCGCCCAGTGCTTCTGCCGATCCTGCGCCACTCTGAGACGATCCCTGATCAGTCTGATCTTCTCAGCTGAGTCTACCACCATCTCTGGCCCAAGCAAAGCTCTCTCGCCAACGTCGTCCCAAGATAGCAGCGTGCGGCATCTCCGTCCATACAGTGCCTCGAACGGGGTCATCTCGATGCTAGCCTGATAACTGTTGTTATAGGCAAACTCCACAAGATGCAAATGGTCCTCCCACGAACCGCCGAAGTCGAGTACGCAAACCCGCATCATGTCCTCCAGCGTCTGAATCATCCTCTCGGACTGTCCGTCCGTCTGTGGATGATAGGCCGTGCTGAACTTCAGCTGTGGTCCCAAGCTCATCTGTAGACTCCTCCAGAAGTGTGATGTGAAGCGGCTGTCTCGGTCTGAAACGATGCTCACCGGCACCCCGTGAATCCTCACGATCTGACGCATGTAGAGGTTTGCAAGCTTCTCGGTCGACAGCCCAACACTACAACAAAAAACCCTTTTAATGACGGCCAAAAAGCGTCATTAATGACGAACCATGATGCTTTTTTTCCACAGCAACCGTTATGAAAACGGGTGTTATAAATGTTTTTTAAAAGCGTCATAAAATAACCGTCATTAATAGTTTCTATAAAAGCGTTATGAATAGTTAATATATAGTGCACAATTCAGGACATTTTGAAAGCGTTATGAATAGATAATCTGTATAAGCTCAATGGAGAATATTTATAACACTCAATATTACTGAACTCATCACATTTATAATGCTCAATACTGCACATTATATATTACTTTCCAAAAACTTCTCAATTCAATTTTAAAACAACCACATTGAACTATATTCACAAGAAAACATCGAAATGTTATATCACCATCTTCATTACATTATCTCAAAATAGGGTATCCAAATACATATATTTACAACTACTACTTAAATGGATTCTCAAAACAAGTAATTACTTTGGCTTCAACTTGAGCACATCAAAATTGTCAACATCACGTGTAGCAAATTCCTGAAAAAGATAAAAACATGGAGACCAGGTCCTCATCATTTGTAAGCACCAAAAAGCTTTTCATCATCTCAAGTACCTTCTCAGCATAAGGAAGAAAAGCCTGCTCCGCAGCAGCTGCTACCGAGCCTATTGCAGACTGCATCAAGTCGAAAAGAAGGGTTGTAATAAAGAAGAAAATAATTCTGCTATAGATTTCTACAGAGAAAGACAAAAGAAGCAGAAGTACCATGCAAGTTTCTTGCAGATTTCGAGGACTAGTTTGGAGTGCAGTAATTAATCTCCCCATCAGGGGATCAAGATAAGGAAGGATCTCTTCTCCCATATCCTCGCAGAAAGCTGCCAGTGCATAGTATAACTTCTCCTGTGATATATATTACAACCATAAGAATGCAATGGCTTGGATGATAATGATGATGAACAGTTGAGTGAGCATTCCAGTTTGGTAGCTTTGTACTTACAATACATATCCAAGACGTCCGTCGAGAAATATCATTGGAACCATAGCCGCACCAGCAGGAGGTTGTCCCCTTCCATACATCATAGGTTGCAAAAAGAAGAAATGTACAACAGAGTTTACATAAACTATATACAAATTAAACAATTAGCTTCTGCAAATAGGTAAGTTCATACTGCATAACCTGGAGCAAGTGCACCATAACCAGCCCCCATGATGCCATATCCACCAGGCGCGTAATTAGGTAGAAGTGCACGTTGTTGAGAATTATATCCCGTCTCAACTTTCTTATCAGCTGGAGGCTTTGCGAGAGAACACTCAAGAACGTCACCTGCTTATAAGAAACAAAGAGTAGCTTAGAATGAATAGAACTTGACACACGAAAATTTAATGAGTGAATTACCGTCAAGTTCATATTTCTCGGTGTTTTTCAGTGCCTTCATGGCTGTTGACCGTTCTGCAAAGTGCACAAAACCATACCTCTTCTCCTGTCCAGACTTTGCAGGAGGAAGCACTACTTTTGTTATTTCACCATGGTGTTCAAACAGTTTCTGCAACTGATCTTCAGTTACATCCTTTGGCAGATTTTTAACATATACTGCCTTTGTCTGTGAGAAAAGCTTAAGGTTGGTCATACAGAAGGATATGGACACGTTGCAAGTAGAGCAGTATCATTCAAACATAAAATGGGCAACCTCAAAAAACTAGTTAATTAAAATGAACTACACTAACAACCTAAGAATTGGCAGAGGAATCTCCACTTCTTTTGTTGGAGACTGATTATGCAGCTTAAACATACCAAAGAGTAGGCAGTCATACTTGGCTCCAGTACTGGTAACAGAATCCATTCTTGAAGATGGAGCTGCAATAGAATGCCATAAGAAGAAGTTAACAACATAGTTACATGCTAAAACCTCAAAAATTATATACCAGGAAAGCTTTCCGATCAACGAATTCAAAACAAAACATATAATGTGATAAATATTAGACCGCGAGAATAAGAAATAAGAAATAAGAAAACATCGAAATAGACGATGGGCACCTCTAGGGAAGATCACTTCAAACAAGGGAGTGCCGGATGGTTGAAGATACTACAAGCAAGCAAGCATATTTATACAAAACGAAAGGCACTTTAGCGTGGTCGATTGGAACATGACACATCCAATGCACCGGTGGGGATTGAAGTAAGCATATCCCTTTATTAGATAGAAGACGATGAGAAGTATAATAATCCTGAACAATATATACATCATTAATTGAAGCATAGATAGAAGACGATTATTACAGGTTCATCATTTGCAATCAAGCTCTTGTTAGCATCAACTATTTAGACATAGCTAATGGCCAATTAGCCAGTGATCATGTATAGCATGACAGGAACAATGATATAAGCCCCTACATACTAATATGCATATCTCAATTAAGCATGACATAGAACGACACCCCACCTACTTTGTGTCATTAGACAAGCTAAAGCTGCCCAAATTCATCACCCTTCTTTCCAATTACTGAGAAGGAAGAAAAGGAAAAGGAAAAGGAAAAGGAAAAGGAACGACACCCCACCTACGGGGACTCACCGCCGCTGCCGAAGATGTCGCTGTAGAAGTCGTCCTTGAGGTGGCGCCTCCTAGCGGGGCTGCTCGTCTCCCCTCCGAACACCGGCTTCTCCCCGATCCCGGATCCGGGTCGGGATCAGGAGTCCATCGAGCGCTCCCGGCTCCGGCGGAGGTCCGTCACGTAGGAGCGGCGCGGGGGTCCACCGAAGACGTCGGCGAAGTCGACGTCGGAGGGGCTCCTCCGTTGTTGTTGCGTTGCGGGTAGCGATCAGAACGGATCTTGCATGAGGAGGACCCGATTGTCATCCATCGGGAGAGGGAGGAAGAGGAGGAGAAGATTGGGTTAGGGTTAGGGTTAGGGTTAGGGTTAGGGTTAGGGTTAGGGTTAGGGCTGGGATGAGTGGATGGGAAGTGGAGGAGGAGAGAAGAACCTTGACCGATACCGCCAGCTCCCTCCCCATCTTCTCCTCCCTTTCTAACTAGGTTTAGGGTTTTGGATCTAGGGTTAGAGTTTTGGAGTTGGGGAAAAGGAAGGAGAAGAAGAGGAGGAGAGGAGAAGATCGACGAGAAAATTTTTTTTTTGTTGAAGCACGAGGTACAACAAGGTTTTTGCCAAAAATTGAACTTAAAAAATATTACAAGTTTGCCACCGCTCTAAAATATTAATGACGTTTTATTTTATAAACGTTATAAAATGTCCAGAATTAGCCCAAACCGTCATAGAAAAAAGGTATTTCGAACTTTGATGACGCTTCTTTATCAGCCGTCATAAAATCCACTTATCAAGCATCAATAAAAAGATTTTTTGTTGTAGTACAACCTTGAACGGAATGAAATGAGCGAACTTCGTCAGTCTGTCCATGATCACCCAAATAGCGTCCTTGCCACTGGGAGTACGCGGTAATCCAGAGACGAAGTCGATGGTAATGTGCTCTCACTTCCATTCCGGAATAGGTAAAGGCTGGAGTAGTCCCACTGGTCTCTGGCGCTCCGCCTTGACTTACTAGCATACAAGGCATCTGGAAACAAATCTGGCGACCTCTCTCTTCATCCCATACTACCAAACATACTCACGCAAATCCTTGTACATCTTGGTAGACCCAGGATGTATAGAATACTGCGACTGGTCGGCCTCCTGCATCACCTCCTCCCGCAAGTCCTTGGGCACACACAGCTGGCTCCCGTGCCTCAAGGATCCGTCCTCTGTAATGGTGAAGTCGTCGAGCAGTCCTGCCTCTGTCTAAGCTCTAAGACATTGGAGTCCTACATCAAGAATGTGGGCCTCCTTGATCCTCTCTAACAATCCCGACTGTATCTGTATATGCATCATCTGTCCCCCATATCCTGGCAGAATAACCTCAATCCCAAAGCTCTCAAGATCCTCCAAGAGATGCCGGTCCATGGTGAGATACATAGCAATAGGATATCGACTGAGAGCATCTGCAACCACATTCGTCTTCCCAGGGTGGTACTGCAGATTGATATCAAAGTCCTTCATGGGTTCCAGCCATCTGCTTTATCTCATATTCAGCTCCTTCTGAGTAAAAACATACTTCAGGCATTTGTGATCCGTGAAGATGTCTATTCGCTCTCCATACAGGTAATGCTTCCACAGTTTCAAGGCAAATATGACTGCTGCAAGCTCCAAGTCATGTGTAGGATAATTCTTCTCATGGGGCCTCAACTGTCTAGAAGCATAAGCTATAACCTTCTTGTTCTGCTCAAGCATACATCCCAAACCCTTCCCTGAAGCGTAGCTGTAGATGAAAAATCCTTCTGATCCTGACGGTAAAGCTAGAACTGGCACTGTCGTGAGTCTTCTCTTCAATTCTTCAAATGCTGACTGGCAGGCGTCGCTCCAGATGAACTCCTCGTCCTTCCGCGTAAGCTTCGTCATGGGCTCTGCTATCCTGGCGAAGTCCTTCACGAACTTCCTGTAGTATCCTGCTAGCCCCAGGAAACTACGAATCTCATCTACTGATGTGGGAGGTGCCCAAGCTTCTACTGCTTCAATCTTCTTGGGATCTACTGAAATCCCTTCTTCTGTCACCACATGCCCTAAAAACTCCATCCGGTCCAAGAAAAACTCATATTTCGAGAGTTTCCTGTACAGCTTCTCCTTCCGCAGTATCTCCAGCACAATCCGCAGGTGCTCTACGTGCTCCTCCTACATCTTCGAATAAATCAGAATGTCGTCAATGAAGACTACAACAAACTTGCCCAGATACTTGTGAAAAACTTTATTCATCATGTTCATAAAAACTGCGGAAGCATTGGTGAGTCCGAACGGCATCACCAAGAACTCATACTGGCCGTATCGAGTGTTGAAGGCTGTCTTCGGAATATCCTGCTCCCGAACCTTCATCTGGTGATACCCCGACCGAAGGTCAATCTTGGAAAAGACCTTCGCTCCACTCAGCTGATCAAACAGCTCATCAATCCGCGGCAAAGGGTACCTATTCTTGATGGTGATGTTGTTGAGTGTACGGTAATCAATGCACATCCTCACTGTCCCATCCATCTTGGGCACGAAAAGTACCGGTGCTCCCCAGGGTGAAGCACTGGACCGAATGAAACCCTTGCCCTCCAGCTCATCAATCTGGGCCTTCAACTCTGCGGCTTCCTTCGGGTTGATCTTGTAACAATGCTAGGACTTCGACGCTGATCCGGGCACTAGGTCGATGCTGAACTCCACGCCTCGATCTGGCGGCAATCCTGGCAACTCCTCGGGAAAGACATCGAGATACTCTGCAATCAGCGGATGCGGCAACTCCTGGTCTTCTGCAACTGCTCCGAAGTAGACTCCCTCTGGCCTCTCTGCAACTTGTCTGCTGATCTCGAACTGTGGAAGTCCTGGCGGGCTGAAAGTCACCTTCCCTTCATGGCAGTCTATTACGGCAAACTGCTCGCTCATCCAGTCGATGCCGAGGACTACGTCGAATCCGGGCAATGGCATCACCAGAAGTCGAGCCCTAAGTTCTTGTCCAGCTATAGTGATAGGGTAATCCACCATCTCACTGACAGGCACAATCCCACCTCTTGTCATAATCTGACAGTTCCTCCTAGTGGGCTTGGGTGTGAAGCCGTGTCTATGCAGAAACTCATATGATACAAAGCTATGTGTGGCTCCAGAATCAAATAAGGCAATGGCAGGAAAGGAATAAATGATAACAGAACCTGTGATGACATCTGGAGCTGCCTCCTCCTCAAATGCGGCCAAGACGTAAGCACGTCCCTGCTGGGCTCCTCCCCTCTGCTGCTGCTGGTGCTGTACAAACCTCTGATGCTGGGGTGGTAGAGCTCCTCCTCTCTGGGGTGCAGGTAATGCTCTGAGTGGTGTAGGCGGTGGTCCTCCAGCTCCTCGGGGTTCTCCTGCTAGTCTAGCTGTAGCCTGGGCGCAGTCCCTCATCTGATGTGCGTCTGACCCGCAGAAGAGGCAAAGTCCGAGCCTCTTGCGACCGACCTCCACGTGGTGTCCCGGTCGATGGCAATATGTGCAAGTGATCCCCTGCTGCCTCTGATGCTGAGCTGCTGGAACTCTGACAGGACAATGCTGAACTGCTGCCTGCTGATGTGGCCTCGTCGGAGTCTGCATCTGTACCCTCTTCGCTGGCGCCTGGTAACTGCTGCTGCCGACATCCCTATCCCTCTTGGGCCTCGGGTCCATCTTCTTCTCGACTACCTGGACGATCTTAAGGATGGTAGTGTAGGTAGTCGCCTGGCTAATAGCTACTGCATGCCGCAGTTTCCTGTTCAGACCCTTCTTGAATCTCCAGGCCCTGTCCTCTGGATCTCTAACTAGGCTCTCAGCGAACCTGCTGAGTCTGGTAAACTCCGAAGTGTACTCTGCGACCGTCATAGTCCCCTGCTGTAGCGCCTGGAATTGCATCCTCAGCTCATCCCGCTCCACCTCTGGAAAGAACTTCTCCTTGAACAGTGTTTTGAAAACTGTCCAAGATACATGGGACTCCGTCAACTGGGGGTCCTTCCGGTACCACGTCCTCGCCAAGTCGAAGAGTCGCATGCTGGCAACCTCCACCATCGTGTCATCTGGAATGTTCGCCAACCTCAAGGTCCTCTTCGCATTCTCTAGCCATTCGTCTACATAGAGGATCCCCTCGTTGCCCCAGAAGTCTAGCGGGCAGAGGTTCTGGTACTCCTTCGCCGTCCCTGGTCTCGGTCCTCGTGGTGCTGGAGGTGCGACTGGTGCTGGTGCTGGTGCTGGTGCTGGTGCTGCCGGCTCTCTGGTCCTCAGTGCGTCGACGACAGTCGCTCTGAACTGTGCTGCCTGATGGTTCTGGGCCTCCAGAAAGTGCTGAAACATCGCCATTACCTGGGTGCCGTCAAACATCATCGTTGGCGGTAGTGATGGAAAGATAGGAGGCGCTGGCGAAAGCTGATCTACCTGGACATCTGATGCGGGCTGCTCTGTACCGCCTGCAACTCCAGAACCGCCTGTAACTCCAGAACCGCCTGCAACTCCAGTCTGATCTGCGGTCTTCCTTATGGCAACCATCCTGCATAAAAAGAAAACTTCGTTGAACGACAAACCCTAAAAACCTAATAAACAATATTTTTTATAATATTAATGCACCTGAAAACATGATAAACATGATATACCCTTAATTCCCGATTTTTCTATGCTGTATTCAAGTTTCCCTAGTGTAATCAAGTCTCCCAATAGTACGCTAAGACCTAGGTACCATTAGGATAGACCTGCATCGGCCACCACTAAAAACATGTCACGACCCGCTCCCGAATAACCGGATACGAGTCGGACACGCCCAGCCTTTGTCATAGAATAACAAAGTAAGCTGTACCATTCTAGGGAAACTAAACAGATATCAAGACAAGAATGAAACACAGCATCTATAAAATGTATCCCAGAGTAAAGTACAATATCTGAATTTATTACATTCCAAAATGATAGAAATCTACTAGTCTCAAATACATGGAAATAATAGGGAAAAACTAAGGGAAATCTTTAGGCTTCAGCAGCCTCTAAGTCATGAGCTGCACCAGCTAGCTCTCCTGCATCAATAGGCTCCTCGCCATAGAATGTATCGCATAAAGCCTCCAACTCACCTACAACATATCATATTCAGGAGCGGAGCAAAGTATATCCAGAAAAATGAACATGTACATCATGGTATGAATCAAGAAACTGGAATAATGTAAAGTACAGGAAATGAGAATAAGACATGAACTGAATAGGAATACTGAAAGTAAAACTAGGAAACATGGTAAGAGTCCTGAACATGAAATACAACCTGAATCATGAAATACAAACTGAACATGAAATACAGCCTGAACATGAAATACAACCATGAAATCCTGAAATACAAACTGAATCCTGACATGTGCAATAATTGAAATACATCTAGATTGTGATCGGCTAGGGTAGATGCAATGAAACTGAAATGGTATGGCTTTGGCCCCGCGTGCACGGTGCGGTACCCAAGCTATTTACATGAGTAGTAACAGGGTTTGATCACATATCTATAGTATTTTCCCTCCCAGATACAATGATACAAGGAACATGAAACGAGACAATATCGTGGTACATCATGTCATCAAGAGATACAAGAATGAATATGAAGACATGAGAAATGGACAAATCAGAGGAGTATACTTGCCTGTCTCCGGGTGATCAAATGTAGGCAATAGAGCTGGATATCCTCCTGTTAAATGATTCACAAGTAATTAATAAACTGGCTAAATCTAGTTTGTTATCAACTACTCTAACCATGAACAATTCTAATGTAAGTCTTAGTTATAGGGGTTCCCTCTTCTTAGTGTCTCTATTAACATTAATTATTAGCAACTTAATTTACCACTTTCTAACTTAAACCAAACCTTTGAAATCTTAACAATTCATAAACTAACCATGCTAAATGTGTTGAACCAAATGGTTAATATATGGTTCCAAGGTTGATTAGGACTTAGACATCCTAGGTTTGCATCCTCCTGACTGAACCCTGCTATTCTCTTCATAGGTTATGAACAATGATCTCTCACTAAGGTTCAATCAAATTCTACAGAACATTCCTCTCTCAGGTTCAGTGGGGAACATGGTTCAATCAACCTCAATACCTTGCTTTAGGTTATCAGCCAGGCCTTGTTCCAGGTTAGGCAGGACTGGTACATCAGTCCTAACATTTCTTCAATTTATCAGCTCAAAAACCTAATCAGTTATCAGTCCATACTAAATTGACACATCCAGTCCTAACATCCAATTTAATGTCCTGCCCCTGCCTCCTCCAATTTACTAATTTTAGTTGGGTTAATTCTGGAATGAGACTGATACAGGTTCAACCCATTTAACAGTCTCTAACCATAATACAATCTGACTAAAATGGTTTCCTGAAATCTAAAATCAGGTAAGGGCATCTACACTCAATCTCAGAAAATTCCTGAACTCTTTCCTACTGCAACAGTCCTAGTACCATAATCTCAAGTCAAGTCTCAATTCTAGATTCCATTGTAGGAGTATTAGCAACTAATATTTTCAGAACAACCCTCAACAGTCTTGAACATGACTGATATCATCAGTCCTTGTTCAGAACTTGATGAAATCAGTTCCTGTTCAGTTTTAGAGAGAATGACCTAAATCATCCAAAAGTTTAAACACAAAATTATTCAACCTACACAGACATAGCCTATCTAAACTGTAATCCTGTGTCTAAAGGCTGATCTGAACAGGCTAGATTCAGACTAAGCAATTCAGTCTGAATCCAGACTGATGAAATCAGTCTTCCTCCATGACTGATGCTAATCAGTCATCCAAAATAAGGTATTACCAATCTCCTACTCGAAACCTCAATCCTCTAAATCTGACAGTATAATAGGAAGAGTGATTTAACTGATGCAAGGATTTATCCCATTATGTCAATACAGATTTTATTCTGTCACTCGACCGTTAACCACACTGTCCTACTAAATTTACGACAACCAAAACAAATGATAACAGTTCTACACAGGTATCAGACACTCAATATAAGGTAATACTTTTGGAAAAACTTAAATGAAGGGGCTCATCAGGGATACTCACAATATGGTTAATCAAATACATCCCATGTTCAGTAAAATCATGAATGCTCTGATATGGCAAATCCCAGTCATTCGAATGGTAAAACTCAGTCTCAAACTCGATTAGCCAAATCTTCGCATTCCAGTGATTCACAAGATATACTATTACTGGCATCTCAGTCAAGCAATAAAACTAACTATCCTGGAATGCTTTTTAAAAGAACAGGATGTTCAAACTAAAATAGTTATATTATTTATGGTACTCAACATCTCCAGAAATTCTCAAACAAGGATCAGGACAACATAATATATCTAGGTTCAAACAAGAATAAAATCTCATAAATAGCCTAACTAAATTCCTGATACAGTTCCTTCTCTATCATCAATCATTAGGGATCACTCGAATGTACCAATAGTGGCCTAACACTTGCTATACCATTTCAATATCTGCACAGCATCTAATCAGGACAGGGAAAAAGTTCAGTCCTTCAATACTAATCAATTCAATGTTGTTCAACTCACAACTTTCAAGAGTTCACCCAAACTATTCAAATACAGTCCTAAAATGTGATTGATACATAAACCACAGTAACTGATTTTCCTAATAACCAAGCATGGCTTATCATTTAGGCAACATCCAATGGTATCAGAACATTTAATTTAAGGAAAATGGACCATAGATTAATAGTTATAATTCAAACTCCAATCTCAGGTAACCACCCTCATAATCAGGCTGGTACATTTTCTCCCAGATTAATTATCAGTAAAATTTTGTAGGACATAAACATTCAATCCATAGTCAAAACATTAGCTAACATCACAATACTGAAAATCCTTCCTGATGCTTATCAAGCATCAGTTGAAACACCACAACTGAACCAGCCACAGTTCACACAGGAAGAACTATCAAACGTTCATGAATAGATTAGAATTTACTTGAGCAGTATCCTTGTATCGTGTCGAGTCTTCTCTCTATGTTCAGTCACAGGATCGATCCCTCCAAATCGAACTTCAAAACAAGAATTCGAACAAGGAAAAGTTAACTTACATCAAGGAAATTACAAGGCTAAATGAAGGGACCCAAACACTCTGATACCTATTCGTTGATCCTAACTGATTTGAATTTAGAGGATCAATGTGGAAACAAATCTCGATCCATAAAATGAGATGAAGCTTTGAAAAATGAATCACAATTACTGAATCAAATAGTCTAGATAATGGATCTCACCTCAATCGACAATAAATTCTGGATTTGAAGACGTTGCTTTCAAAAACTCAACTAAAATTCATAGATCTGAAATTTTTAGATCGAACAGTACATTTAGAAGAAAGGGGATCAACTGATTAAAGCCTCAAATCAAGTAGGTGGAATAATTTACCAAAGTTGCTGGATCAATGGAGGATGAAGCTCCCGATCTCCAAATTCCCATGGCTGCCTAAATTGAGATCTGATCTAAAGAAGAAAATGGGAATGAATTTGAGAGAGAAATGAGTAAGGGTTTTGAGGACCACTCGTCGATCCTTTATAGGCTGATGATTGCGTGAAGAAGAGGAAATCATACTGGCGGGAAAATCCTCTCCTCACATGACAGACTGTTAATTTGTAACAGAACGAAAATTCGAATTGAGAAGTATCTGTGAAGAATAAAAGCTAAAAAGAAACACATGGTTTCTTTGGAATGCTTCCTAGGTTCTTTACCAGGCCTTTGGACTGGGCCTTTAAAGGAATAGGTTGAACAAAAAGAAATGGATTTATAAGGAAATGGGTTAAAGTTGGGAAGCCCATCCCAATAGAAGTCAGGAAATTTATTTAGCCCACAAATATTTAAGGTGTTTAACAATTTTAAATTGTTAAACCAAAATAAAATAAGGCTAAAAAGATTTTTTTTTAAAAATTTCAGGATAGTGGAGTTACATTCATGGCTTTGGGTCCCGTATCTGGACTTCGGTTCAATTTCGAATACGTGGACAAAATGGTAAATAATTAATTAATTATTTGTCAGAAATTGTTACTTCCTGTTTTTGAATTTTTATATATATATATTCTAATTGCTGTAAAAATTTGGAAAAAATAGTATTTAAATACTATGTTAATTTAGCTAATTTATTATAATTTTGCCATCATTTAATAAGTAGTTTTGGCATTTTATAAAAATAGGAAAACAGAACTCATTTTCAGGATACATATGTTTGCTGATTTTTAATAAATATCTATGAGGGTTTATAAATTCCAGAAAAATTATTATAAATTTCTATAATTAACAAGGATCATTTCGGTACTTTATTTTATGTAAAATTGAGCTTTTTGTCTAATCCAAAAATTGTTGGAACACAGTGTGTAGTTTGATTTATTTATTGAATAGTTACGACTTGCAATGTTTTGTGTTGTTTTGAGTTATTGTAGTATTGGACCACCCCCTACCCTAGTATAAAGATCCTAGAAAGTTAGTTTGGGTATTGTGTCACCACACACTGGTCTCCTATGCTAAAGTCATCATTTGACTAGGTGTCCAGTCAGAAAGTCGGGTCGCACAACTAGTGTTTTAGTGTTTAACTTAGTATAAAAACTAAGTTTATGTATTATTTCTACAGTGACGAGTCACCAGGCAT
The DNA here is from genome assembly GCA_029216955.1 of Iris pallida. Lineage (NCBI taxonomy): Eukaryota > Viridiplantae > Streptophyta > Magnoliopsida > Asparagales > Iridaceae > Iris > Iris pallida. The sequence continues at coordinate 11,200,484 of JANAVB010037219.1, forward strand.
CTCTAGCATTTCTATCACTACCTTACTTTGCTAAAGGCAAGTACTTCTACAAACTTTACATACTGTTATAAACAATAAACTGTGATTTTCAACCATGTTAATAATTGATCCTTGGGGTAGCAAGTTGAATCTTCACATGTTGTATTACTTTCATGTCCCTACTATGCTTAGGACAGTTTTTACATCTCTCACATGTTTAACAACGGGTTAAGAAAAAACTGTTAGTAGAGTACGTGATCATGCCCCCCTTTTTCGTATGTATTTACCGCGCACGGTAACATTCTATATGTAACTTTGTCGTATATTCTGATCCCACGTTTGTGTATGGATATACACCGATGTCGTTAGTGCACGTATGTGCATTCCAGAAAACTTGATATGTACTGATGTACATCCTATTTACCTATTGACCGATCAGTAACATGCTACGGTTTTAAACTTTTAAAACAAACATATGTTGCCATTTCTAAAAAGAACCAATTAAATCAAGATATACCATGATTACGTTATTTCATCTCTTTCCATCACATGATCAGTATTATATGTTTGTTAAAATCAGTACTTGCTCCCGTCCTGACAGGATAAACGTTGTAGGTATACTTACTGAGGAGGAGTTGCTTTGTGATTCCTATTATGGGGTTACTGCCGAGGACCAGGCTATACTTTACGAGGATGTACCTGAGGAGAAACTCGTCTAGTTATTTATTTACTTGGAACTTTTGAGAGTAGTCATGTATTAGATTATGTATTTTGTGACTGGACCTGTATCCAGCTTTACATTATGGACTTGTACTTGGAACATATTTTTATACGAGACGACTTTTGTGTTTGGAACATTTCTGACTCCTTATTACGTATAGAACTGTTAGCACACTTTAGTCTTATTTTGTTTTCTTTAGAACAGCTTACTACGTTTTATCTCAAGCATAGACTGGACATGACTCGGCCCGGCCCAACAATTTGGGTAGCGGATCGTGACATATTTTTAGTGGTGGCCCATGCAGGTCCTGACTAAATTGTTTGGTTACGTCATTGTACCAAGCATGCCTGCAATTAGAAACTTAATATAACTAGACAACACTAGGAATGACGCTTAGAACACCTAGAGGATTACTAGGATTGCAACATAGGAAACGCAACACATCATATGCTTATTATTACAATTAGATTTTCTTATTTATGATTGTTTACTTAAAAGAGTCATTATAAGTTTTTTATTTATTAGATGGTGCTCACCCGCTCATCCCAGTATGCCACACCTGAGAATGGAACACTTCCTATCCAGTCGGTTGACCAGTTGACCGAAACACCTCCACTTACTATACTCCCCAACTCCACAAATCCACCAACCCAGATGCCTCCACCACCTTCCACATCACAGTTCCAGCAGGACACGACACTCCTACCACCACCTATTACTATACCTACCCAGGCTTCCTTCACTCTCAATGGGAACCAACTGCTCACTCCGATCCAGGGGTTCCTAACGACCCACCAGGAGCAGACCACCCTACTCCGCCAGAGAATGGAGCGTTTTGAGGAATGTATCATGGTCCCACCACCTGTAGAGCCACGGCATAGAGCAGGGACAATCAAGGATTTTATGGGTCTGAACCCCAAGGAGTTCTTAGGGACTGAGGGCATCGTAGTAGCAGATGACCGACTAGACTCAGTAGAGAGGAAGCTCATTGGAGCTAGGTTGCCGAGTGACCTCCAGGTCGAGGCAGGGAGATTTCTGCTGATAGACTTGGCAGGAGTTTGGTTCATGAATGAGCCGCTATTCGCGAGAGGGAAGGCCACTTGGGATCAGTTCAAGACCCAGTTCAAGAAGAAATTCTTCTCGACCACTGCTTGGGTAGCCATGGGGCTACGATTCCAGAACATCCAGCAGGAAAATCGTTCTGTTGACGAGTATGCGACAGAGTTTAGTCGCCTGAGCCGTTTTGCTCCTAGTCTAGTTGCAGACCCATAGAAGATGACGCGTAGATTTTGCTATGGTCTAGTTCTAGACATTGGCATTCTTATAGTGGTGAACGGTACGACTGACTACTACCAGAGCCAAGAGTTGGCCGGGAGCATAGAGGAGCATCTTCTGTCTTGCAATAGGCCGACTTCTGTACACCTTAAGGGACCCTCCAAGCGTCAGGCTTTCCAGCCGAGAGCACCGGTGCCGCACTAGCAGACATACCGTCCTCCCGCACCACATCACCCGACCCCACCAGTTAGAGCCCCGGGACCCCGGTAGCAGAAGGGAGGTGTGTGCTCTTTCTGTAAAAGACCAGGCCATGACGCTTTCGTCTGTAGGAAGAGGTTGGGGCAGTGTTTAGCTTGTGGGTATACCATCCATCAGCTTTAAAACTGCCCAGTAGCGAGGGTACCAGGTGCCGGACCACCGTCTAGAGGGCCGCCGCTTCCAACTCAGCAGCAAAGGTTTGGGCAACATCTGCAGCAGCAGAAGGGACCCCAGGGAAAGGCTTATAGTCTGGCTCTTGAGGCAGAGCCGGAGCAGGTTTCGGAGCCAGATTATTTGGCTGACGTCATCAGAGGTCATATTTTTTTGTATACTTTTCTAGCTCTATGCTTGTTTGATTCCAGTACATCACATAGCTTCATATCATTAGAGTTTATGCATAAACACCACTTAGTAGCTACACCTACCGAGGAGATGAGTAGAGTAATGACGGAAGGCGGACCAGTGCCCATTAGAGCTATCTATAGATGCTCTATTACTATAGCTGGGAGAGAGTTTAGGGAACGATTCTTTGTGATGCCACTCCCCGGGTATGATATCATATTAGGAATGGACAGGATTAGCTATGCTCACGCAGCTATAGACTGTCATCGGTAGGCGGAGCTAGCCCTGATATTTCCTCAACATCTACTCCTACTGGTATTGGTGCCCCGTCTTCTACATCGGAGACTACACATGTCACTCATACTGGGGCGAATCCATATCCTGGCCTTTTGGTGGACCTTGGAGTATATATACGTCGACCAGGATTTGCAGACTCTCCTACTCTACCAGAGCAACCAACCAGCATCACTCGTCCCGAGCTGTGGGCCGATGGAGCAACGTAATTATAAAATTGTTATTATACGCATTTATTCATACTCTCTTTATTTTCTAATGTTATATATTATTTGGTTAATTCCATGTTCTTTCCGCTCCAGGTTGGTAGAGGTTTGGACGACTTGATGCGTCGTCAATTTCATGGCCTTTATCTAAACTTCGAGGGCAACCCACTCGATAGATGATTCATTTGGCTAGAGATTCTTGGGATATGTCAAAATAATATGGTCTTTCTTTACAACAGTTCTTAAATATTTGCTCATTTGTTGTTATTTGTAGAAGTTGTACTGGTGGCGAGAGTGCTACAAGTCCATCGCCAGCAAGAGATTGAGGGATATGGTCAACGACCAGAAGGCATTAGCTACACTAAATAGTGCTCTTCGCAAGGAGTGATTAAAGGAGAAATTTTGGAAGGAGATGAAGAAGAAGATAAACACTCTATCCTATAAGGCAAAGTGCGAGAAGGCAAAGGCTGCCCGTGCTAAGAGTGATCACCACACGGACGGATCCATCCCAATTTCAAAGCATTATCGACGGTTGGTGAGTATTCTTATTTGTTATTTCCTCAATTGTTTAATTTTAATATTTAGTTATAATTTGATGTTTAATTATTACAGTACGAGGAGGTCGCCAGGGCAGGCGGAGACCCGAACATCATCAACTTTTCTAAAGTTTTCGAGTGTACCCATAAGCGAAAAAAGGATGGAAAGCTCGTAGATGATCGGGCGACCAAAGCCTATGTAAGTTTTCTGAGTCCTACTTAATTACATTTCTTCTTTGTACTTAACTATATTTATTTTACCTAAATAGTTAGTCCTAACTCTAAATATCCTAATCATAACCCTAATTAGCAATATAAATCAAAGATAAATTTAGGAGACGTATGAGACCCTAACAATAACAATACTTTATAGTAACTAAAGTATAAATATTAACTCTAAATCTATTCACCTATATAAATATTGGAGATGTATGAGACCCTAACCATAACAATCCTTAGTAGTAACTAAAATGTGAATATCAACTCTAAATCTATTCACCTATATAAATATAGGAGACGTATGAGACTTTAGAAAGTCGAGTCGGTGAGGGAGGGACTGCTGTTGGGGGGGTTGTCGAGGAGTGAGCTGGGACTAGGCGCCACCGATGTCGACTGTGACTAATGACTTATGGGTACAAGGTGTCAGTTGAAGGAAAGGTGGCAGCGTGTACTGTACCGGATCAATGGCATCCCAGTCGCCCATTTATTACAAAGCTTCTCTTCTATCTCCACCTCTACCTCTACCTGTAGATACACAGATCAACATTACTGCCAGAACTTATAGTTTGGAGAAGATTATATAGATATTGGTCGCCCTACAGGGTCAGATGACCCAGGTGATCAGAATTCAAGGTACGTCATGTCTGATTCCTGCTACCACTGCACCGGTGCTTCGATCTCAGGACATCCGGCACCGGCTCCAGCTTCACCTCAGCGCCTACAGTAACAGGTCCTCCTCCGACCACAATGCCTACTGCACCGACTCCTACTTCGACCATGGCACCTCTTGTCACGCCAGCAACTCTTCCAAGCGTTCCTGCCAAGGACGTACGGAGGGTCATCAGTTTGGTGTTGGCATAGTTATTTGCGTGCGGACAACCACCTCTGTCTGCACCACCTCCTCTACCATCCGTATGATTTTTTGTTATATTGGATCGATGATTTGTACGAACTTTATGTATTATTGGATCGATGAGTTTTTATGAAGTTTATGTGTTATTGAAGGGATTTGTGTATATGTACTATATTGCGACTGCTGGATGAGTTTGTATGGTTTGGGCAGGTTTGAATAAATATTGAGTTCATGTTACTGTATATATTGGTGCTGGATATATTTGTGTATTGTTTGAGAGATTTATGGAGTTCATATATATATATATATATATATATATATATATATATATATATATATATATATATATATATATATATATATATATTTTTATATATATATATTGACAGGTTTAAGCAAAGCAAGAACCAATTATTCTGGCAATAATGGCAAGCTCGGCAACTGACCAGCGACGGAATACCGATGGATACCTAAAAAAATTTGCAAGCTAGGGACGGATTACCGACATCAACCAACGGAAAATCTGCACGCCAGCGACTAACGGCCGATGAAAATTTATGTCGCTGACGTGTTGTCTGATACCAAAAGCGTATCAGATGAGTTAGCGACATAAATATCCGTCGTTGAGCTTCTGGAAAATTTGTAATTGTGGCTCACAAAAGTTTGTTTGTAATACGTCGCAGAATTTGCCGACGGTTTATATACGTTGCTAATCCGTCGCTACTTTTAGTCGGCAGGTCTGTCGCTAATGTGTTGCTATAACGATGGATTACCGACGTATTTGTCATAGCAACGTTAAAGCTATCGACGTACACTTTTCATCGGTAAACTTAATTAGCAACGACAATATCATATTTTGTGACGAATTTATCCGTTGCTAAATCTATTCTGAAGCATGAAGTGAAGAGACTAAATCTCATATTTGTTATCTCATCAAAATTCCAAAGACTCATAACCGTTCATATCATTGGTGTTTCATAATGATTTAAAGAGAAGTTTAAGATATGTCAAATGCTATAAAACCTTTAAATAAATGATCATTGTTAATAATTAGTATGTATAAAATTACATGCAGTAATGAATACAACTTATGATTGGTTGTTAGGGCATATATAACTATCAATATCCAACTTGCCCCCTCAAATGACTGATGTGACAATTCTTCAGTAAATGGCCTATCTACAGCATCTGTCATTAGAACTCGTTTGATTGAAATATTCTTGACCAATAATTTCTCTAATCATATGATAACATTGTGAGATGTGTTTGGACTTGTAACTATGTCATGGCTCCTTAGCTTGGGGCCTGTTTGGTTGTAGGCAAGTGAACATGGAATTGACGATAATTCAGGATTTTGGGTTGGAAGGAGGAGTTCCCATGTTTGGTTCAACATGGATTTTGGGTTGGAAGAGGGAGTCATAATTGGACTCCAGTTCATGTCGGGGAGCTGTTGGGCTGAAGGATGTGGATGGAAGCACTTGAATTCTAAAAATTTCATTATTTTTTTCTTACATAATAAAAGTTATTGATTATTAACAACAATTAAGTGATAAGTAAATATTAACTAATAACAAAAAGCTTGTTAATGTTTAAAAATCCTTCTTAATTAGGATAATGTTGAACGTAAATAAAGAATTAGTTATATACTATTTATTTGTTATTTAAAGTAATTAATTATAATATAATACTAATGAACAATTATGATAATATACCTCTTTTCAAATAAGTAATTAATAGTAAATAATTATTTGTATTATTTAATAACTATTCAATTTAACAAAATTAATTATGTTTTTTAATCCGGCTTCAATTACTTATCAATTAATCAAAAAATTGGCTGCCACGTAACACTATTTTTTTTGTTTCTGTTATTTATTAAACTAATGAATAACTAATTGAAACTTATTAACGATTTAAATATAAAATTTTAATTCTTAATTAATTAGTAATTAATTTTGAGTTGATAAATTTTAATTCTTAATTAGTTAGTAATTGTTTATCTTAATTTATCAAACTAATTACTTAGTTTATTAAATTGTTATGTGAATTAATTATAATTTATTACTATTATTATATACTCTTTCACTTTCCACTTTTCACTTTTCTATCTCAACCAAACACATTTGTTTGTTCTTCCACTTCCCACTTTCCACTTTTATATCTCAACCAAACACATTCGTCCCCTACTAGGGGACAAGAAAGTGGATGGATTCCTATATAAAATCCATTATTGAAAGTAAAAATCCAAAAAAATTCATACTTACGGTTTACCAAACAAGCCCTTGAGCTATAGCTCCGTTGTTATAACAGTAAACTTTTACTGTATCAACTATGCTAGGGACCAGCCCTAGTTCATCTAAATAACCACTTATGCAACCTCGGACTTAGAAATGGATTAAAACTTTGTCATAGGGTCATTAATAGTTGTCTACTTTGGAAATTTTCTAGCTCACCGCTCCACATTCAAGATTACACATGTATTCCAAATTGAACTTACCATGATCTTTATCGGACTGAAAACTTGCATTAGTGAGACTTCTACATTCAGTTTTGATCATAATATGAGTAGTTGCCAATTCACTCAGTATACCTATAATGATCAAGCCAAGTCAATAAGACTCATTTCAGTCGAACGAAGAAAATAAATATGTTATGGGTCTTGAAGTACCATATTTAAGTGAAATACGTACACTTCTTTATTTATCACAATCTACTACTTGACATTTTCTTTTGTGAATCTGCTGACTAGATATAGATATGCACTCACACCTAGACAATCAAATGACATAAATCACATCTTTTACATATATTAAAGGAACTATTGTTCTTTGTTTATTCAAAGGAACCTTGTTGAATATGTAGACACAAGTTATTTACCTAATCCCTATAAGGGGAAATCAAAAATAGGATATATTTTTCTTAACTTTGTGGTGATGCTATTTTATGGAGATGTGTTAAACAAACCATTGAAGCAAAATTGTCTAATCATTCAAAAATCATGGTACTTCATGAAACAAGTAGAGAATGATTATGACTAATGTCACTAGTTCGGCATATCAAGGGGAGTTGTGAGCTTTCAGAAGTCACAAAGAAACCTACAACATCCTGAATATATATGTTAAATAGAGACATTCTAAAGAATGTCTTTGCACATTATACCATTTTTCTTCAATGAGATTTTTTTTTCCACTTGATTTTTTCTTGAAAGGTTTTTAAGGAGGCAATGTCCACTTGGATTAATCCTAGAGAATCATATTCCCGAAAAAAACGATTGCGTCCTTTTCTTTCATTATAAATCATTTATTTGGATAACCACAAATAATGGTTGCCTTGATCCGGATACACACTAGCTCTAGTCATTTCCTCCTCTGTAAATATTGTTAATAGGAGGAACCCTAGAGTTATTCTATTTGGCTACAATTTTTCTCTTCCCCTTATTTTTATAACACAACTATTTACTGATTACTTCTTTTGTAAACCGAAGCAAAATTTACATTTTATTACAGATAATCCAAATTATGAAAAATGGGAGTCTATAGAAACTGCCAAGCACATCATACATACATGGACTAAACTTGATGCAAAGGCTGGTAAAATAATTTCAGCCAAACAAAAGTCATTCACTGTACCAGTCAAAACCTAACTATATTTAACATATGACATCCTAAAATTGAAAGCAATGAATGATATATTGTATTTATGAGAGATTGATATCCACCAATGTTGTCAGAACTGGACCAGACCGGCAATTGGACCGGATTCAACCGGTTTACGCCAAAAAATTGCTTCGATTCGACTAAAATTGAGTTTTTTAAAGAACGGTCGGTTTTTTTTTTTTCCTAAATTTGGGTTCAACCTGTGAACCGTCCGAATCATTTCGCAATTGAACCGGCCAAAATTTTTTAAATTCAAAAAAAAAATTACCACGAGAAATTTGGACTATTTGGCTCTTGGTTTAGTTTTGATAGACCTTATAGTTGTAAAATTAAACCAAACCAATATACTTAGAACCAAACCAAACCAATATACTAAGAACCAAACCAAACGAAACAGTAAATATGGATATCTTACCTATTTGAATCAGTCCAAACCAAGTCTATTTGAACTCCGGTTCGACCTGTACCAAAGATTTCAGTTCGATTGTCGGTCCAATTTTTAGAACTTGGATATCCACCAGGGATTATCAAAGGCGTCTGCGTCGATGTGTCTTTATCGTAGCTATATATATCTATATATGTAAATGCAAGATAAATTTATGGCACAAGCAAAGTATTTCCTAACCAAGAAATGGATCATTATAATATCAACAATAACAAAACAAAAAGCATAACAAGATGCTGCCTCCATATCTTTAATTTCAAATTGATTAAGAACTAAACCCCCAACTTTTCCCAAGCACATAATCTTCAAGTTCAAGAAGTCATGCTAACTCATCAAGAAACCCAGGAAGAACAGTAATTAGTGCACAGGTGACAATCAACAGCATAACAGTCAAGCCGTCGACGGACACGACAGCCGAGGAGAAGGATGAGGAGGGCTGCGGGGACGGTGGGGAGGGGAGGGGCTGGAAATCAACGCCACCGGTGACGTTGATGGCGAGTTTCATTCCGTTCCAGCACTGGCCGCGGCTGCAGATGAAGTAGTAACTGCCCGTGTGGTTGAGCTGGAATGCGTAGCTGTTGCCCTTGCTGTAGTTGCTTATAGGGTTCTCCGCGGAGCACTGCTCGTAGGCCGTGGCGTTCACTTGGACCACGTCGTAGTAACCTTTCTCGTATTAGAACACTGACGACCGACATCAACAATACCGCCAAGAGAAACATAGATATTATCAACAAAATTAAAATTAATCATCAACAAAATTTTGCGAAACATAGATATTATCATATGTTTTTGACATTGGAGTCTATATATTTTTACAAAACAATTAAAAATTGGAGGAACTAGACCTCGAGCCATGAACTAAATCCAAACTGAAATTTATTCAATCAACACCCAATTATGAAGAACTTTTTGAGATAATGAACAAAAAATAATAATATTCCCATAAAATTAGTAACGATGGAATTGAATCTAGGTTGCTAGCAAGGACAGAGGAGGCTGGTTATCTCACCTAGTTTAGTTTTTAAAAAAAACATTAATTTCCTTTAGTTTTTTATTTTGTTTTATCCTTCTATGTATATAGGTTGTCACTTTTGGCACGAAGTTTCATGATGATTGTCCTACCTTAGTGAAAGTTATGACTCCATCCTCGGTTGATAGAAAGTAACTCTACGACATCAAAATTATATAATGACGCCGCTTATATACTATATTCGGACCCTATTGCACATCGAGTCGTGGTGTACTGGTAACACCACCGTGCACCGGGGGTGACGGTCGGGTTCGAGCCCTCCCTCCTACGGAGGTGGCTGGGTGGCGGTGGCCACGGCCTCCGGACCAAGGTCGGGTGGAGTCGTCCACCGGCTTTGATTTTTTAAAAAAATAATAATAATAATAATAAATAATAAATAAATAAATAAATAATATATCCGGACCCTATTCCAATAATTTTGAGGATGCAAAAAATACTATTTTGTTAAAAAAAAAGGGTCTTCGACTATTTTGTTAAATTGAAAATAAAATGTACTATTTTGACAAAGAAAAATTATATAATGGGGGTAAAAGAGAGCTACTTCAAATTTTCATAATGCAAAATTTTGTTGAATAGGAGAATATGTTTCATTTTTAAACAAATGAGAATTTACTGCATGGGAATAACTGACCCAATAAAATTGTAGCACATGTTGGACACACAACCGACACTCCAAAATATACTATGATACAAAATAGGTGCAGTGTCCATATTGACGGTCATTACTGTGTGGTGTCCTATCAGTGTTCTTGCAACAAAGAAGAAAACCACATTTTCTCTCTTATATATTTTTTTATTTAGAAAAGTAAATAAAGGAGCAAAACTAATTATTAATTGAAGGAAATCCTGTCCGAGCTCTCTAGCCTAGTGGTATTAGAGCGGACATCCGGAGGGACCGGCAAGGTTCGAGCCTCCCAATTGTGTGTGTGCGTGTGATTTCAAAAAAAAAAATGAAGGAAACCCTAATTTCAATAAAGAATTTTATAAGGAACACCATATCCATATTGGTGTGCTCAGACACGGGGAAGCGAACACCACATCGATATTGGTGTGTCCTACTATATTTTGGGGTACGTTAAACCACACAAACACGAAAATGGTCAGAGTATTAGTGTTATTTAGCATAGAACTAGTATTCAAAGAGAGAGAGAGAGAGAGAGAGAGCAAACCGAGCCAATCGCCGACGTAGAATCGCTCCCCGGCAGCCCATTCGGTGAAGTTGACATTTGGTGCCCAGTGGCCGCGTTTTCCGCCAACGGTGTGCCTCTGGGCACCTACCGGATCAACCGCGAACGATAGCACCACAACCACCGCAGCGACCAGAAAAACTGACCTGATCCCCATATATTAGTGAAGAAAGAAGAGAGGAAGATGAATGTTATAATTGTACTGGCATGCAAATCTGGAAATTTTTTATCACACTTTCTTTCTCTCTTTCATTCTCCACGCAAAGCGAAGCAGTGCCTATTTATTTTTGGAACGGACGGACGCGGTGTTTTAATTAGAGGCCAACTCTATCCCAACGGCACTATTCTGCCACTTAATTATTTCCCTCTCTAAATTTGAACTAAGTAAGAATTAGCATTTACATCCCACTTTTAGTATTTCGGTCAAACAGCATGGATTACATATGATATCATTTGGAACAAACTAGTGTTTCAACATGAAAAAAAAAAAACAAAACAAAAAGAGAATTGAGCATTGGACAACAATAAATCCACTCGCGAAGCATGAAATGTCCACCTTACCTAAACCCAGGCGAACATGACGTGTTTATTGACATGCCAATAGTGCTTGAAAGTTTGATGTTTACAATTGACTCGTTCCAAAGAAAAGAAAAAAACTAGTATGATTTCTAAATATTTTTCTAATATACTTACAAATCAAAACAATCTATGAATCTTACCTTACCCAAATAAATCTCAGGTATTATATAGATATTTTGTTGGTGTTGGATGGAATTTCCAACCTACATGGAAAAATTTTGGAGTGTGACGAGCGTCATCCGTGTGACGAAGAAACTTGGGGAGTGCGACGAGTGCTAGCTATTCAGAGTATCGAAAAAACTCAGGTATCAGAGCAGGAGGTGTTGTCCCAGGCCAGCTAAGTTCGTTCGGAACTTGGTCTCCCACCGAGTTCAATCCCTCGGGGGACAGCACGTTGCCTCGATCTGCTAGATCGAAAACTCCGAACTCGGACCGAGTTCGGTTGTCGATGAACTGTGCAGGATTTTGGTGTTTTATGCACCGTTAGATCACATCCAGTGGTCCAGATTAATTACAATTTTGGAAGGTATATATTAGGTGTTTCTAACCCTAAACAATATGTAAGAAAAGTTTACAACTATTGGAGAGTGAAAGAGAGTTTGACAACTACTTGAAGAGGAGGTCGTTTTCAGGTAATCATTTCTTGTCATCTTCGTTCTTCGTGAGTCTGTAATTTATTTCATGTTCCAAGGAGTTGTGGTGATCCGGTTTTGATCGATGAGAAGCTTGTAAGGAGTCGGTGTATTTCTTATTTCGTTAGTGGAGACATTTCAAGGTTGGACTATGATCATTTCATGGTTTTTTTTTTCTATCTAGTTTTGACACGTAAAAATTGCTTGTATCTGTGTTTGGCTTTCTTTGTGATTTTGACTATTTTGTTTTGTATGTTTTTCTTCGGTTTTCTCGCAGCTTCTTGGTATTAGGGAACGGTTTTCACATTTTTGTTTCCAACTGATTGGTATCAAAGTCAGGTTCTGCTGATACCAATAGAATGGTATTAGAGTTTTTGATTCTGTTGAAACCAACAGAGTGGTATCCGAGCTTTAGTTTTAAAGGAGGTGTTAGAGTTGACAATCAAGCCAACGAGAAAAGATGGACACAGTCGGTACGCATGGTAAACCTATACGGTTCCAACTAAAACTATTGGCGGAACTAGATGAATGATTTGTTGTTCGTCAAGAAGCTGCATCTTCGTGTATTTTCTTCCGAAAGGTCCAGTGATAAATTCGAGGAGGGCTAGATATTCAAGCACATACAGATTTGTGCGTATATGCAGCAATTCGTTGATAAGAATATGTACAATTACGTTGTCAATATAGAGAACGCAAGGACACTTTGGGGAAAGCTGGAATCATTGTACGCGAAGAAGACCGAGGTAAACAAGTTATTCATGATCTCACAAATGATGGATCTGGGGTACAAAGATGTTACGTCTATTACGGATCACCTTAGTGAGTTTCAGGACGAGATTGACCAGTTATCCTCTATGAAAGTAAAGTTCGATGACGAAGTTCAGGAACTGTGGTTGTTGTATGCATTGTCAAACTCGTGGGAGACCATACGAGTGTCCATGATCGCTTCTGTTCGAGAAGACGTGGTCAGTCTGAAGTTCTCCAAGTGCGGGTGTCATGACCCGCACCCGCTTTTCGGACGTGAGCTCGTGAGCAAGCCAGCTACGTATCAAGCGGACTCCAGCTCAACTCGAATACGTAAACGCTGTCAAGGCTATGGTATACTGCCAAATCATGGCAATTCAATCTATATAATCCACAAGAGTAATATAAGCATGAATGAACAACTATGGGTCGTGGTTTGTAGCCCACTAGCATGATGTCCGATAAGACTCCAAAGAATATAACAAGTGTCAACAAACTGAATCAATAAATAGGATATCTCATGATAATGAAAGGAAAGCAAGAGTTGGATGAGCTGGATAATAAACATGGTATCAATACCTGAATCTCGCAAGCAATATCGTAATCATCTGAAATCCACAAGTGTCATAATCATCCGCAATCCAGAACTACTAACTAACTCCACGCAATCAATAACCTGAAAAGATCATCAGGTCCTCAGGGGACATAGCAAGATACATAAAAACATGTCTATCTAGCAGTTTAATCATGGATAAACTAAAAACAGGATATAAGCAAGGAACGAGACATACACTTGGCAAGCGACTATGTCCAAAACTGCTAAAAAGTGACTATCGACAATTGGCTACTGACAGGTGACTATGAACTGGAATACAAGAACAACTACACGTAACTGAACTGCTGGATGAACAAGTGAACACGAGATCAATGGAATACCAAACCCTCGCCCCGAGTGGACTCGCAGGTTTGAACTAATCACTAACCCTCATCCAGAGTGTGGACTCTCTGTTTAGTTTAAGGCAAGGTACCCTCGTCCCGAGTGTGGACTCTCTGGTACAAATAAACAAGACAACACCCTCGTCCCGAGTGTGGAATCTCTGGTACAACTGGTCAACCCTCGTCCCGAGTGTGGACTCTCTGGTTGAGGAAACAATAACAAGGATTTAGCAGTTCAACTACACGTACTCGTTCTATGACACGACTCAAGCAAGGTACTGGTGAGACAAGGTACAACTCAGTCAAGACACAGATAAGGACCACTCTAGCTTGAACTATGATGTGAACAAGTCCAGTATAGCTACACTATCAAGTCACGAAAGGTGATATACAAGCACTCCAATCAACTGGTGAACATGGTATAAAGAACATATAAATTAAATCGACTAAAGAACTAAAATAATAACATGATAAAATAGATCTATAAACACGCAATAAACTGTAGAGGGAGGCAAGGTATCTTGTCTGGTGTTCGCCCAATGTTTTGTTGAGAAATACCGTATCAAGATCTAGTCCAAGCCAAACCACGAACCGCCCTTGGCACAGTCTACGAAATCTATCAACCCAACAAACAACCAAGACTTATCACCCAACTATAACTTTATAGGAAACAGGATCTCCATTTGAGGTCCGAGAAATAATTTATTTTGTCAAATCGTACTATATCTATATGTGCTATCTATTAATTTATTAATGCCATAAATTAGGTTAAACATAATATCTATTTACAAATTATCTGTATATAAAATACATGTAACAATAAATAAATAAGAAAATACTCTGAAGTATATTTCCCCATATATATACAATATAGTTGACAAAGAGTATAATTCATATTTATTCATAAAAATATATCATTCGATGATGGATAACTATAACACACTCATATGTATTTCTATATATATAACAAACAAGTACATATATGTATGTAGTTCAAAAACTCTACAAAAACTTTATTACAGGGCATTTATATGTATATATATATATATATATATATATATATATATATATATATATATATATATATATATATATATATATATATATATATATATATATTAAAAAAAAAAAAATATATATATATATATATATATATATATATATATTTGAAATAACAACTTAATCCATGCATAGAACTGTTCATTCATTCTTCAATAGGTAAAGAGAGATGGCATGTAGGTAGTTTTACCTATAGCTGCTAGATATGGCCGTCCATACGAACGTAACTGCTACCACTGTGCTTCTCCTCCTTCGTGCATGAACGAGAGGCATGCACTCCTCTGTAGTTCGCCAAGTGTGCGACGATGGAGGTTCTCCCCGCAAGATTAGTCCACCCGAACACGTCGTGCGCGGCGTTGCGTGTTGTTGTGGCGAACCCGGCGCTATCAAGAAGGTGGCAACGGGAAGCATGTTGCTGTTGACGAAGTATACGATGACGCCTGGTCGCATGCAGGGTTGACGAATGTCGACGTTGTAGCGGTTACTACCGACGACCCGACTGACTGCAGCGACTGCCACCTGGACGGGCTCGTGGTCAAGGCCAGTGGAGTACGAGGGAGGCCGTTGCGGCCGATGGGGGACGCCGAAGTGGTGGCACGAATCCAGGTGGGTCCGCACTTGGTTCGGCCGATACTGAAGGAGGCCGGCCTTTATGCGACGGGGATGGCTCCGGTGGTCACGCGGAGATGGGTTGCGTGCTTGCAACATTGCCCAACCCTACATGGTTTCTCCGGCTGGCTCGCGGAGGCGAGTCGGTTTAGCCATCGAGCGTAGGCTCGGCCGATGGGGGACGTCGAAGTGGTGTGCACCGCCTATTACCAGCGGCGAGGTCGGTCGAAGGTTCGGTCGGAGATGCTAATGATGGTGATGTCGCTGGTGTTAATGGTGCGGCAGAGCTGATGTCGGATGGGAGTGGTGCCGGCCGGGGACGAGCGGGAGCTCGAGAAGGAGGGGAGAACGAGAGAGGGGGAAGAGAAACCTTTTGCGGCTAGGGTTTTTCCTGTGGGAATAGTGTACTGTAGCTTATATAGGAATACAGGGTGTGAGAGAACGGGTTGGCTTCAATGGGAAAAAGCCTTGGGTTCATATGTTGGTCTTTCTTGTAAGAGCATCATTAGTAGTTGGGACTCTCCAATGCAATTTGGAGCCCAAAATTTCAAAAAAAAAAAGGTAAATGTAGAATGGATTGGGTTTGTATGAGAATAGTAAGAAATGATAAAGTGAGCTCCGGTTCCAAAAATTGTGTGGTCAAAAATTAATGTAGGAAAAAAATAATATAAAGTTTAGAATATAGAAAGTTGGACTCCAACTTGGAACTTACTATTCTACAAAACGAGTTTCTACAATCTAGAATCTAGAAATTGGGAGGCCCAACCCTTAGCACCCATGGATGGGTTGGGACCGAAATTGTAGAAATTGGGACTAGGGATGAGACTTATTATTACATTCTAAATCTAGAATCTAGAAAATGGGATGGGCCTTACTAATGATGCTCTAAAGTATTAGCGAAGCTTGGGCCTAACACTACTTACAAAGAATCCTTGTATAAGTGCGTGGAAGACCTGTATTATATTTTTAAAATATACAAAGTCCAGGCTAGTAATTTACAATATACAATAGGCTTGAAAGCCCAATCTACATGTGGTTTTGGTCCAAGGAACTAACTCGGGTCTTCAGCTAAGGAGTGGGGCCTATGGCTTGGCTAGGCCATTCTAAATGGGCTGGGCTGCTGCTTTACATTTCAAAATCCTTTTTTTTTTGTTTTTCCATATATATATATATATATATATATATATATATATATATATATATATATATATATATATATTCAGATATATCCTATATGAGTATAAATACTCAAAGAATCCAGAAATAAGTTATCATAATATTTTTCCTCATGTAGGGCTTACACCCATAAATATGTTCATACAATATTTATTCATAACAAATCACAACGTTCAATAGTATTTATTTGTATTAACTCACTACTAAAACCTGCTCCATTAGCGACGTAAATTTAGCGACATTCATAAAACGTCGCTAAATTGTGCACATTGGCGATGTTTAATTGAAACGTCGCTAACAGTCGCTACTAGCGACGAAAATAGCGACGTGACAACGACGTATATTAGTTACATGAGCTAGTCATCGCGAAACGCCGCTATGACATCGCTAATAGCGACTAATTTAGCGACGTTAGTATGAACGTCGCTAAATTCTAATTAAATTAAATTCCCTCCCCCCCGATTCATTTTCCTCCATTTTACTCTCTCACTCTCTCCCTCCGGCGCTCTCACTCTCTCCGGTGACTCACTCTCTCCGGTGACTCTCCTCCCTCTATGGTACGTGACTCCCTCTCTCTCTCTCTCTATTTTGGTTGTTGGTGGTTGGGGGGTGCGGGTGGCTCGGGGGGAGGGGCAGGGTGGTGCCGGTGGTTGGGGGTGAGGAATGGTTGGGGGTGGCTGGGGGGGTGGGGCGGGGGGGTGAGGGCGGCTGGGGGTGAGGAGGGGTGGCTGGGGGGAGGGAAGGGTTAGGGTTAGGGGTGGGAACACGTGGCTAAAGACGTTAATAAATGTCGCTAAAAACGTTAGGGTTAGGGGTGGGAACACGTTAATAAATGTCGCTAAAAATGTCGCTAAATTGCTGATGTGGCAATACGTGGCACCGAATCTGATGTCAGCACATCGTCGCCAAAACGTCGCTAAAGTGTCGCTAAATGGTGACAACACAATAACGTCACAAATTGCGTCGCTAATTAGCGACCACGGGAGAACGTCGCAAATAATGTCGCTAATTAGCGACGTTAACAACGTCGCTAATTAACGTCGCCATAGCGACGTTTTGCGACATTTTTTTCGATTAGCGGCACGCTTTTTTTCGTCGTTTAAATAACGTCGCTAAAAGAATTTAGCGACGTTTTAACTGGGTTTAGCGACGTTTGTGAACATCGCTAATTCGACAGATTCTGGTAGTGACTATTACATCAATAATAATAATAATGATAAGGACAACAAAATTCACTAAACCAATAATGGGTGCAAATACAATTTATATATACAGTCTACTAGTCCCAGATTGTACAAGGACATATTTTATAAAATTATCATTGAATATCGAATAATATTGATATCTATAAGATTTATCAATAAAATACTCAAAAAACATGCATTAGATCATTAAAATAAAATACGACATAATCATACCCAAAAGTACATCAACACTAACGTCTTTGGACGTATCGCACGACTATATGGGCTTATGCTCGGTTCGGGTCTAATTCTGACAAGTTTGGTACAACCGGGTCTTCTATACATCAATAAATTAATTAATAAATAATTAAAATATTTATAGAGGTTAAGTCGCAACTTGGCTTAGTTTTCCTAGTTAGAACAATCCTATGGCTAGGCCTTCCCTAACATAGCTAATACACTAGCCAAAGCACGCAACTGCACTATCCGTGCCACTATTTTTGGTCACCTTGTACTCCAATTCCTAACCATGACTAGAGTCATCTACCGCAATAATTAACTAATTAATTATTTATAAAATTAAAAAAAATTACCATTTAAATTAAATAAATAATAATAATAAAATATTTCAAAAAAAATTTGGGAAGCGGAGTTACAAATCTATCCACCTTAAAATAATTTCGTCCTCAAAATTCTAATTCATAACTATTCCTTAAAATTCAAAAGTAAGTCCACTTACCTTAATCTCCTCGAATTTGATGTCTCAAAGTCTTTTATATTTTCTCCTGATCATTTTGTAACTACGAATCTTGAGGACTTCTACCCACCTTGGGTCACACTACTCCTTCAAGTACCAGTCACTAGAAACTTTTATAACCTCCCAACTTGTTGTTAAACTCACTACCAGCAGCTGTCTAGGACATATGGCATCTATAATTCTTCATATCTATGAACAACCACAAATCAATAATCAAACTAGCATATACTACGGTTTAAGAATTTCTGATCTAGTCAGCACGATCATTTGTCACTCCAGAATTGGAAGTAACGAGAAGTAATAGCACATGAAGGTAAGAAGGAATAATCGAAGGCAAATTTGAAGTTTCAAGGACGATAAAGAAATTTCTAGGAGAATTTTTCAAGTCAATGTGGATTGGAATTTCTAAGGATAAGTCAAATTCGCAGGCTCGTATCAGTACAGTTATGTAACCGATACGATATGCTCTGACCTGCATGGGCAACCAAAGCGGGGTACTGAATGAAGGGATATGGAGGAGATCTCAGGGTACTTCATCCACATCCCACACAGAGGTACTTGTTTCAGAGAGCCGTTACAAGAGTAAAAGTCGAGGTCCGGGCAGAGCATAGGCAAGTACAAGGGTCTGTACAAGGACTCCAATTGCTATGATTGTAGCAAGAAGGAAGAATACTACAATGGTTGGAATACTACACAGTTGTCTCAGCATATAGAGGCGATGTGATCACTATATGTGATGAAATTATCATGAAACATACATGCGATGACAATTCTTGGCTGATGGACTCAGGGGCTTCAACACATGTATCTCACAATAGGGCATTGTTGCCACCTACACAACAGAAGACTGTGGAATATTGAAGATAGACAACTGAGATGTGTCAAATGTTGTTTCTATTGGAGATATGCATTTAAGAACCAATATTGGTGTAGTTCTTGTTCTCAAACATGTTCGTCATGTTTCGAATATCTATTTCAACCTGGTATTAGTTGGAAGGTTGGATGATGAAGGATTCTTCAATATCTTTGGGAAGAGTCAGTAGAAGCTTTCTAGTTCTATGGTGATTTCCAAAGGAAGCAAGAGGTCTGGTTTCTTTTATATAGAAGGGAGCACATGGGCACTGAGGTGAACGCATGTAATTAAAGATGTGTCTATGAGTTGTGGCACAGACAGCTTAACCATATTAGAAAGAAGGGAATGAGCTACTTATTGAACAGAAAAGTGATTTTGGAGCTTATGTATGCAAAGTTGGAGAGAAGCACACTTTGTTTGGCAGAAAAGCAAAATCAGATGACTTTCCAAAGTTACCCATCTTCAAGGAAGTCGTTGTTGCTCGAGCTAGTTCACTCGGATGTCTGCAGTCCAATAAAGGTAAAATCTATTTGTGCCGCTTCTTATTTTGTTACTTTTGTTGATGATTGTTCTAGAAAAGTTTGAAGTTATGCTTTAAAAGACCAAATATCAAGTGTTGCCCACTTTTACAGAGTTTCAAGCCTCTATTGAAAGGAAGACGTGCAAAAAGTTGAAGTATGTTCAGTCCGACAATAACGACATATACATTAGCCTCTTTGATGCTTACTACAAAGAGTAAGGGATTTGACACCAAAAGACTCTGCCAAAGATACCTCAGCTGAATGGTGTAGCGGAGCGTGTGAACCGGACAATGATAGAGAGGGTACGGTGTTTGCTGTCAGAAACAAACTTGTCAAACAGTTATGGGGTGAGGCTCTTAACGCTGCTGCTTATATTATTAATTTATATCCTAGTGCTTCTTTGTAGCCTGATAAACTACGGTACGACACGGAGCTGTCATACGACCACCTTCTATTATTTTGTTGTAAGGCCCTCGTGAACATACCGAAGGACGAGAGATCCAAACTTGAAACGAAGATGGGGCAATACATCTTTTGTCGGCTATGACCGGGATGAGTTTGGCTATCGACTCTACAACCCAATAAAAAAAATCTTATTAGAAGCAGGGTCGTGGTATTCGTCGAGGATTAGACCATGACCAACACTCAAGATTCTGAGATGCCTTCTGAGGCTGAGGAATTACTTGAGTTAGAGTCATTTTGCTTCGAGCCATTTGCAGAGGACATTGTAAAGGATCCAATTACGGAGGAGCCAGAATATGGAGATGCTCCTAACATTGATCATCGACCTGCTGATGGTGGTCAGCGGCCGAGCAGGCAGTTCATGAAAATAATGAGTTTTTGGTACATAGCCAGTACCAAAGATTCCATTGAGGAGGAGCACGAGAGTGAGTCGACCATCTACGAGGTACTTGCTAGATAAGTACAATGATGGAAAAGAGCCCAAAAGTTTCACAAAGGCGATGGAAGACAAATACATACATGAGTGTGGATGTAGACCATACAAGAGGAGATGAGTTCCCTACAAGCAAACTCCACTATGAGCTGGTGCGGTTGCCGAAGGGAAAGAAGGATTTGAATAATCGATGGGTGTTTAGAGTGAAGAAGATGGATGATGCTACTCTCCCTCGATACAAAATGAGGTTGTAGTTAAAGTCTACGATCAATAGAAGGGCGCAGTTTTCGATGAGATCTTTTCGTCGGTCGTCAAGTTGTCATATATTCGGGTGGTGCTAGCGTTGGTAGCTTGTTTCAACTTAGAGGTTGAGCAGATGGGTGTGAAGAAGGTATTCCTCCATGATGATTTTTAGAGGAGGAGTTATACTATAGTGCCCTGCCCCTAACATCGTGTCCCATTCCTCATTTGTGATACGGAGAGCACAGTTAAGAAATACTATCACTATCAATTGGTCGGTACCGGTTGAATCAAGATCCTTTTCTCCTTATAGATCGGCTTCTTCGGAATCAAGTCTCATATTCAGCAGGTTATGTTTCAAAGAAAGTCTCTGGGACTGAGTCGGAATAGACCCCCTGTAGTGCCCTGATCCCGTTGCGGAGCACGGATCGGGCTAGCGACCGAATAGCCGAGTCGGATGAGATTGGAGAAACTTTACTTTGGAAAACATTACCAGGATCGCGGGATGAATTGAGATCCTTTCCTCATTATGGATTGAATTTTTTTTTGAAATGATGCCCAAGATGCAGTGGCACACATCTTGGGAAAAGAATTCTATAAAAGAGTCGCTTGCCCCGAATCTGTATCACTGCTGGTTTTCGATATCGCTTTCTTTGTTGGCTTTTGTGTTCGTTTTCGTGATTGTTTTCGATGAATGATTTCATGGATTTACTTTCACTATCTGTGCATTCATATAGAATCACTAAAAGAAAGAGAAGAAAGTATGCTGACTAGACGTTGGTGCCAATGCAGGTATTAACGTAGTGAACCGAGCTTGATGTTGTATGAAAGACCTCTTTCTCTCCCCAATTCACCAACAAGTGAGTGGCTTTGATCCTTCGACGATCCTTGATCATCTCGCGTAATAAAGGATGACTTGTTATTATGTTTGGTGCTTAATAAAAGATGTCTAGTAAGAATCCAGAAAAATGATGAAAGATAAATTATCACATGGCTAGGTTATGTTGTAAATCAAATAATGTCTTGTTTGCTGTGATATGAATTGTTTAACAGGTGATGCAAAGACCCAAACACTGGGCGGTAAGTATATCGGACTTTGGTTCGAAAGAATGGTAACACAACTGAATAGTCCCTTGGTTGGATAAATGAATATGCAAGCCTATGGCTCAAAGAAAGATGGCAAGATGGTAAGATGACAAGATGGTAAAATGGCAAGATGAATAAGAACTGTGGCTTATGTGCTTCAAATTCTGTTATCATGCATGTATGTTTCTTATTTAGTTAAGTTGCATTCACATGCATGGTCATGGATAACTTGTGCACAAGGGATAGTTCCTCGAACGATACTCCGAGACCACAGAACCGATTCGGCCTAGAACGAACAATAGTGATGAAGTAGTAGTACAGTGCTGAAGTAGTAGCACGGTCTTTCAGAAACCTTTCGGTCGGGCTAGCTACCCACCACTGAAGGGGAACAGTTTAACCACGATGTCCGAGATGGCGTGTAGTCAGTGACCTTCATATAAATAGGTGGCATAGGTAACAATATCTTATGCAGGTAAGAGTAAGTGTTACTCATAAATATAAAGGGATAGCTATCGACTGTGGATAAGATTCACCAAATTGGTGAACGATATGAATTGCTTATGTTAGAACAATATGAATTGATTATGTTTCTAACATCATTGTGTGCTTCTCATGTTTCTTATCAAATATAAATTATTAGTGGACCCTAAGGCAAGATAGAAAGATCACAAATCAATACTGTACATTCATATAATTTATTACTATTGACTTATGGTGAGATTGGTTACGGCCGCTCACCAGTACATATGTAGCAATGTGCTGACCCACGTCTCCACAGGTGTTGAGAACCTAGTGGATAATTTTAGACGCTGAAGGCTTGTTGTTCGACGCTTTAGAAGCTTCACACTTCCTTGAAGTTTCCACTTGAAGAAGAAGGCATTTTGCTGAAGGTAGAAATTGCCGTATTTTTAATAAAGGGATATGATGTATGAAACAAGTTATATCTCATTTCAATATTTCTATAAGTTGTAGCCAAGTTTGGCATTTCATCTCGGATGTTTGAGAGTCTTATGTTTCTATGCAAAGTTATCAATAAAGAGCTTATTTCAAATTCCATCTGTGTTCTTCAATTTCTCTGTGAATTTGCTGTAAACTCTATTCAAAATGTCTCTTTTATAAAATGTACACGAGCACGCCTTGTTACAAGTACAATCCCAGACTTGTACGGCATCATGCCTTAGCGAGGACGAACGATTCGGCATGAATCAAATCGAGGACGAACAATTCTCCGAATCGGGGCATGATGGTTTGGTATCAGAGCACGACTTTACTTCCTTAAAAATTTCTTGGTTTTAAGATTTTGAAAACGACACAAGCTTCATTGCTTTTTTAAAAACTTTAGTTTTAATGTCCTGAAATGAGATGTTCCATACAATAAGTCCATAAATATTTTATGAGACTAAAAAACTTCTCTATATTGTAGAGATGACGAAGGCGTGCACCACAAACAATACGAGTAACTCAAGTACGGTAGCCTCAACCGACCCGATGGAAAGAATGTTAGCTATGATGGAAAGCCAGCAGAGGCATAACGCGAAGCAATTTGAAGTCCAACAAAAGCAGCTAGATACCCTGCAACAGTTGGTCTGATCAGTGGTGAACAATGGGGCTCAAGGCACTCCAATCTTAAGAGAGAGCGAGATCGTGGAGGCAGAGGAACCCTAGGCCGCTAAGAAAATAAGTGTCGTGACCGACATTACTCAGTTAAAGAAAATTTACAACAAATCATTCACAGGGACGGAGGAAGCCACCATTGCTATGGATTGGCTAGTGGAAGTCGAGTCCATTTGGAAGCTTTGGGCATTTCTGGATCCAAAAGGGTATCGTGTGCGAAACTACTGCTGGTTTTCAATGCACACTACTGGTGGCAAGGTCAGAAAAGGATCCTCGCAGAAGCGAATACAACGACATAAATTACTTGGCAGTAGGGGTGCAACTCGGGCGGGCTAAACCCGAGCCCGATCGGATAAACCCGCTAATGGGTTGGGTTAGGGTTGAAGATACTTGGGGTCGGATTCGGGCTCGGGTTAAAATATTTGAACCCAATCAAAATCCGGGTTGGGGTTGGTTTCATGCGTCGGGTTACCCAAAGAACCCGAAACCCGAAATACATATAATTTATATATATATATATTTTTCATGCTTCTTAAATAAAAAGTTTAAATCCTAAATTTCTCCACTCAAACTCTTTAACTCCTTATAAAGAATTCTCATTTCAATTTGTATTTTGTAACGATCAAGGCTTGATTTTTATTTGATTATGTGTTTAATATTACTTTTGTTGAAAATTATCTTAAATTTTATATTAGAGTCCGATAAACCCGATGGATTCGACCCAACCCGAGCCCAACCCGCTCCTCCGGACTTGGTCTTGGGCTTCATATATTGAACCCGAGGTTGGGTCGGGCTTGGGCTTGGACTAGGCTTATGATTCATCGGGTTGGGCTTGGGTTGACCTCAAACCCGACCCAACCCGCCCGAGTTGCACCCCTACTTGGCAGATGCTCCGGAAGGCCTTTCTGGCTCAGTATTTCTCTTCGATTGAGCAATGAGCAAAGGAATTAGAATTCCAAAAGCTTAAACAGGGAAACTTACGATGAAACAGTATGAGGCAGAATTTTTAAGACTGTCTCAGTATGCTATTACGAAGTTTACTGATGAAGCGTCTAAGGCTCATCGGTTTGAACAGGGCTTGAGGCCTGAAAGCTAAAGTCGTCGTCCAGAAGTATAAGACTTTCCAGGAGTCTTATGAGCATGCAAAGGAATTGGACCCATACTTTCTTGCAACGGTGCCAGTGCAAGCATTGGTGTAAAATATGCATAATAAAAGACCGAACGATGGGGGTAG
The DNA here is from genome assembly GCA_029216955.1 of Iris pallida. NCBI lineage: Eukaryota > Viridiplantae > Streptophyta > Magnoliopsida > Asparagales > Iridaceae > Iris > Iris pallida. Next base: position 11,225,604 of record JANAVB010037219.1, read on the forward strand.
ATATCAGGCGCCGAAGTGCCAGATTCATGGTGGCTATCAACGACCCAACCAGGGTGGACTATTATGCAACAAATGTCGCAACAGAGGACACTTTGCTAATGGATGTTAGGTCCTAGAGGGTGGATGCTTCAAATATGGTAACATGGGCCACGGTTTTAGAGACTGTCCAAGGAGAGGCCATCAGAACCCTCCGAGGCAGCAGCATCATCAACTATATCAATAGAAACGTGGACAGGCACCACGACCCCATCAGCCATCACAGAATCAGAGGCCCGGTGCTCAGGGCCGAGTCTTTGCATTGACTCAAGAGGAGGCTCTTGCTTCAGATACTCTCGTGACAGGGATATTGTTATTTAATGGTATTCTTGCACGTACTTTATTTGATTCTGGTGCCATGCGTAGTTTTATATCTAAAGATTATGCTAAAAACTTGGAATAAAAATGTCAATGATGAATGTATATCTTAGTGTTAATACTCCATCAGGAGTGGAGATGCCTACTAACATGATATGTAGGGATGGTTACATATGTATTAGGGACAGAAAGATATTATTGGATGTAATCGTGCTTGATATCAAGGAGTATGATATCATTCTGGAAATGGATTGGTTAAGTGCATGTTGTGTGACGATCGACTATGCATAGAAGCAAGTTTTGTTTTCGTCTACCTGGAGAAACAGAATTCTCTTACTCGGCCGGTTCGTCGACAAAGGCATCGATGGTAATTTCGGCTACCACGGCCCGATAAAAGTTACATTCTAGCTACGAAGGGTACCTTTCTTCTCTTCGAGACACACGCAAGAATGTTGCAGACTCAGCTAACATAGAAGTTATGGCAGAATTTCCTGATGTACTTCCTGACGAGATACCCGGAATACCTCCCGACCGAGAGATTGAATTCACTATCGATACATTTCCAGATACTCGTCCGATCTCAAGGGCCCCGTACAGAATGGCTCATGCAAAATTAAAGGAACTTAAAGTACAACTACAAGGATTTTTGGACAGGGGGTACATCGAACCCAGTGTGTCTCCATGGGATGCTCCGGTGCTATTCGTAAAGAAAAAAAGATGGATCGATACGGCTGTGCATTAACTATCGCGAGCTGAATAAAGTTATAATTCATAATAAGTACCCATTGCCTCGAATAGATGACCTCTTCAACCAATTGCAAGGGGCATTTGTATTTTCAAAGATTGATCTTCGTTCAGGCTATCATCAGTTGGAGATCAAACCAGATGACGTCCCGAAGTCTGTGTTTCGAACTAAATATGGACACTATGAATTTTTGGTCATGCCCTTCAGATTGACCAATGCCCCTGCCGCCTTCATGGATATAATGAACCGTCTTTCGACATTCTTGGATAAATTTACGGTCGTATTCATCGAAGATATCTTAATCTACTCAAAAGCAGAGAAGACCATGCAAAGCATTTGAGAACAGTGCTACAGACCCTACGGGAAAATCAGCTCTATGCCAAGTTGAGTAAATATGAATTTTAGATGAGTAGCGTGTCATTTCTAAGGCACATTATCTCGACAAAAGGTGTGTCCGTTGACCCAAAGAAAATTAAAGCTATAGTGGATTGGAAACAACCCACGTCGGCGAACGAGATCCGAAGTTTCCTCAGCTTGGTAGGCTACTACAGGAAGCTTGTCAAGGATTTTTCGAAAGTGGCAGCGCCTTTAGCTCGGCTAACCCAGAAAGGAGTAGCATTTGATTAGACTAATGAGTACGAGGCTAGCTTTCAAAATTTGAAGCAACGTCTCGCATCAAATCCAATCCTTGTACTTCCAAACGGCATCGAGAGATTTCAAATATACAACGATGCGTCCGGATTGGGTCTGAGATGTGTATTGACTCAGAAAGGAAAAGTGATATCTTATGCCTCGAGACAGCTTAAGCTGCACGAGAAAAATTATCCAATGCCTGATTTGGAATTGGCAGCGATAGTGTTTGTATTAAAATTATGGTGGCATTACTTGTACGGAGTGGCTTGCGAGATATTCACCGATCATAAGAGCCTTAAGTACATTTTTCCTCAAAAGGATCTAAATTTACGACAAAGATGTTGGTTGGAACTCATAAAAGATTATGACTTGACAATCACGAACACCCCAGGAAAATGCAATGTGGTGGCGGATGCGTTAAGTCGGAACTTCATAGGATCAATCAGTATTGACAAACGAATATTGGAGGAGTTAGAGAGCATGGGAATTGAGCTCCAAATTCGTGACCAAAATGCACAATTATCTCAACTTCAACTTGAGCCGAGTTTGTTAGAAAGGATCAAGACTGCATAGAGGATGGATGAGTTCTTGATGAAGATTAGCAGAATGATGGCAAAAGGGTGAAATAGGTAACTTCACCAGGCACGAGGATGGTTCGTTGCGACTAAAAGGGAGGCTATGTGTCCCGAAGGATGAAGAACTCCGAAAAAAATCTTGACGGAGGCTCCTTATGCCAAGTATTCGTTGCACCCGAGAAGTACAAAAATGTATAAAGATTTGCGTACGACCTTTTGGTGGCACGGAATAAAACAAGATATGGCCCTCTTTGTCTCGTAACGTATGGCTTGTCAGCGAGTCAAAGCGAAACACCACAGGCCCGACAGTGAGATACAGAACCTCGTCATCCCAAAATAGAATGGAATTATATAACAATAGATTTTATAGTTGGCTTGCCGAAGATACAGCGAGGGAATAATGCAATTTGGGTCATCATTAATCGATTAACCAAGTCTGCACATTTCATCGCAATCAAAATCTCTTGGAGCATTGATCGGTTAGCTCAACTAGACTTGGATAAAATTGTTCGATTATATGGCATGCCAGCATCAATAGTATCAGATCGAAATGGAAGATTCGTATCACACTTTTAGGGCAGTTTACAGTCGACCATGGGAACACAATTGAAATTCACTTCTGCATACCATCCACAAACTGATGGTCAGACCGAAAGGGTGAATCAGATCCTTGAGGACATGTTACAGCTGTGTGCAATTGATTTGAAAACCAGTTGGGACACTCATTTGTCGCTAGCAGAATTTGTCTATAATAACAGTTATCAGTCTAGGATACAGATGACACCGTATGAAGCATTATACAGGCAAAAATGTCGGTCTCCGATTTGTTGGAATGAAATCGGTGAATGGCAAGTTCTTGGTCTAGAAATGGTGGAGCAAGACATCGAGAAGGTCCGCATGATTCGAGAAAAGTTACTTGTGGCACAAAGTTGGCAGAAGAGTTAATCGGATACCCATCGGCGACTATTGGAATTCATGGTGGACGATCATATATTTTTGAAAGTATCACCGATGCACGGAGTTATGCGATTCAGTAAGAAGGGAAAGCTAAGTCCGAGATTTGTTGGCCCGTTTGAAATCCTTAAGCGAGTCAGCCAATTGCCTATCAGATCGCATTACCACCGGCATTGGCTAAAGTACACGATATCTTCCATGTTTTCCAACTACGGAAGTATGTGCATAATCCAAGGGTAGGGTGCTACCAAGGATTGGAAAAGGAGTGCAAGGAGTGTCCACTTTGAGGGATCTTCGTATCGGAGCCGTGTCCTAAAGGATTTTATTGGGATTCCACTCCCAATAGGTAAAACCCATCCTCTAAATCGATTTTCTTTGCATATAAATTAGTTTTGAATCCGTAGGATCCATCCTCATGCATGTGTCCCATTTAGATTCAAATTTGAGGCCATTTGGAGCTCTCTTGAGGATTTTAGATATGTGTCTTGTGTCCTACTTGATAGATCCCAAATTAGGACACCCCATGTGTATGTATGTATAAAAATAGTTTAAATAGATATTTAAATTCAGTTTTATAATGGTTAGAGAGTGGATTGATCTTAGTTAGGATGGTTAGAATGAGTTTCATTTGGATACATATGTTTGTATCCAAGTATCTTGGCCTATATGTCTTCTTTTGTCAAATTCGTCATAATATTCATCCACGTTTTTATTAACCAAAGCAACTTAGAAATGTCATAACTTTTAGCTTAGAACTCCGATTTATCTCCCTTTTTTTTTAAAAGAACCGTATCGAAGTTAGATTTCCAAATATATATTTTAACAAGCCAAATTCCTTCTATAACTTACTGTAGAATTATTTGAGTGTCAGTTGTATGAAAGACGAACGTGTTTTGGTATTTTTGCGATTCCGGGAGCTTCCGGACACGCAAATGCGATCCGTTTAAAGTTTCGGAAAGCTAACACAAAGCGCTACGACATATTTTAATCTTAAAATTTAGTGAATGTCCAATTGGTACAGTATTGATTTTAAGTAGAAGAGTGACTATACGATATATGCATTTTGTGTAACCTATGAGCCTATGTAGTATGGGTATTAAATGAATATAGAGTATGTAATACATGATATGTTAGATGAATAAAATAATATATATATGATATGTATCCTCTTTACATTAATGTATATATATGGTTGAATGCAAGCATGTAGGAATGCAATTAATATAATGTATGTAAGCAATGCATAAATGCATGAATGAAAGAATGATATACAATGTATGCATGAAAGTATATAGTGAATGCTAGATATAAATGCAAGGTATACATGTAATGATAGATATGAATGCATAATATATAAATAATATAATGCAATATATAATAATAGTATGTATGATAATGTAGAATATATGATGCAAGCATGTATATGTCCACTGTTTTCCCTTTTCTTTACATTTTCTTTCCCTTCCTTTTCCATTTCAGTTTTTGCCTTTTTTTCCCCTTCTATTTTTACATGTTATATACAATGTATATAATGTATAGATGTATGTATGTAATATGCATGAATGAATGTCATATATGAATGAATGAATCAATCAAAGGTATAAGTAAAATATAATGCATTATAATGAATGTTAACATATATAATGTATAAAAGTATGTATATAAATGTGCATGAATGTATATATCTATGTAACTATGTAAATATGTATGATGTAACATATGCCTATATATATAAATATGTATGTAATGTGTATATGCATGTATGTATTTATATATATTATCTATTTTATATTATGCATTGTTGTGGTTCACATTGTCTTGTGATTGTGTGAGTGCTAGCCTAGGCTTGGTTAGGCCTAGTGAGACTTGTTAGACTTGTTTGGGCTAGGACTTGACCTAGTTGACCTAATTTGACTAGTGTGGTTGACTAGAGTTGACCAAGTGTTGACTTTAGTCTAGTTTGACCTAGACAGCATGCAGATGCATTGTACATTTCATTTATCGTCTCTCGTATACATCTTGACCTGTGTTGCTCTAAATAGGACTATGTGGCTTCAGTTTGGACCTCTATACCTATCAGCTGTTTAAGTTATCAGGCGAGTACATTCTCTGATAGTTCTCTCATTTATTTGTCAATTACTGTACTTCAGTTCTAGTTAGCTGTATGTGATTCTCTGCTACAAACACGTATTGTTATTTCTGAATCCATGTATACGACACACATACTTACTCGTCTTACCTCTATTATTCGAATCACCATACGAATCATTATTCGCACCACCTATTCATATCTTCATGTGCTGGTTGGACTTTTATTCGATTGATGTGTCGGATTTTGGATTCATTTGTATTAGATGGACGGGGAAATACTTGATTAGACATGTGAACATTCCCACTATTCGAACCACCCCCTATGAATGATATTCGAACGATAGCCATCTCTCACCTGATCAGTGCGTGATGTGCCGGATTTACCCATAGCCGTTTACATGTCTATCTAAGTATTTTAAAACACACTTGGAGAATTTATTCGAATCATTGTTAGATCGTCATATGAATCACCTTATTCGTATCACCTTATTCGAATCACCTTATTAGAATAATGATTAGAATCACATTCGACTCTTCTTGTATTAGACTCACATTAGGATTACACTTGACTCATATTATATCATCTGGACTTATATCATGTTACTCTAGTTCAGCTAGATTATATTTTACAGTCTTCATTGCTATGCTTCTCCTCTTGTTTAGTTACCTTACTTTCATTGTACCTTAACTGCTTCTCTACATCACTACCTATATAAAACTGCCATATTCATCAATATAACTGTCTATAACTGCTTTATAGTTCTCTGTCATTTACTTGGGATTTCCAGCTGAATTGTACTCGCTCCAGTCCTGACTGGACCTGTTGATAAATTTTACAGATAGCTTGAAGGTTGCCTGCTAGCCTAGAGGAGACATAGTAGAGGTTGTATAGATAGTTATTTTAGTTGTCTTGAGTTGTATTTACTTTATGGATTACTATATTTGAATTTTGAGATGTTTTTTGGGTTTGTGTATCTTAGACACTTAGACTTCTATCTGCGGTATCTCTTTGTGGATTTCATATTTTATCTATCTTTTATCATGCTTTACCTTAGATGTGATTGAGACTGTATTTGTTATGTCACCTCCATTCGGAGTGTATACTGTACAGGTACCTTTATATTGTTAGATGTTTGACCTAGGACAGCGTTCTACCGTCGACACTGTGGCGTAGGCTGGACGTACCCACTTCTCGTGCCCTTACTCTAGGGTACGGGTCATGACAGAAGCATATTGCAACGACGCTCGCATATACAAAAAAGAGTTTATGAAGGTGGTTTTGGCCATGGATGGTAAAGAAGAACAAGAAGCAGTGCCCAGTGACACTCTCATCATACCTGTCAAAGGACGTGTCTCTCATCCTCAATCCTCCAAACCATTAGCTATTCATCTGCCAGCCAAGAAGCAATCGACTGGTGATAATCAAGATCAAAGGGAGCTCACCTCTTCTGAGCCATTGGTTATCGACTTACGTCGTAACAAAGATCAAAAAGAGCTCACCTCTTCTGAGCCATTGGTTATCGACCTCCGTCATAACAAAGATCAAAGGGAGCTCACCTCTTCTGAGCCGCTTGTTATCGACCTTCGTCGCAACAAGCCTAAAACTCCTTCCTCTTCTGATCCTCCTCTTGTAATCAATCTGACCAAGCCGGCTAAGGCTAAAGGTCCTGTTGTAAATATGGATGTACAAATCAATGAAAAAGCATCTACTTTCCAGTATACTGATGTCATTTATCATACTAAATGCTATTTGGATATGCTAGACAGCTTTCAGTCATTTACAATAGGAGTCGTACAATCTCTTCAGACAGAAGTATTATTTGAACATCCAGATGACTCATATTTTGTTGTCCCTTCTCGAAAGAGAGGTGAGAGTCCAATACTTTTTAGTAAAGGGCCAGAACAAAAATTTAGCTATACGGATGACAGCAAAATTAATAATATGGGACATCTCCAACTTCGTCGTTATAGTCAACAATCAAAAGATATCATCCGAAAGATGGATTATGACTTCAAGAACGGCCTCAATTATGGCAAAGGTAGACGAACTCCTATCCGTACGGTTGTTCCAAAAGGAAAGTCAGAGATGTATTACAGCAGGACGAAAAGAGGTCTCGGATATACTTCACCTCCGATTTTTTCTCCAGCAGCCTCCTAGTCTGATAGTGAGGAGCGCTCTAACTCTTCTAATTTCATATCTTGGGATTCTGACACCAGTATCAGCCAAGTTCATCGATTGATTGTATCTTCTAACATGGTCTCCGCCAAACTTCCAGAAGGTTATGACGAAGATATCGAAGAAAATCCCGAAATAGATCCTTGGGCTCGACGAATATATACCCAATGGGAACTCCGATTCGAATAACGGAAACCTCCTACCGAAGATCAATTGGTTCAAATTGACGTGGGAGAAGACGGGTCACCTCGTCCGATATTCATCAGCAAGAACCTCCCAGAGGCGGATAGGCAAGAATTAATTTTTCTTATTCGAGAATACATTGATGTCTTCGCTTGGAGTTATGAAGACATGCCAGGTTTAGATCCCAAAATTGCCACTCATAAACTGAATATTTTGCCTAATATAAAGCCAGTTAAACAACAGCAGAGGCGGTTCAAGCCAGAAATGATGGACACAATTGATGATGAAGTCAAAAAGCTCATAGCTTGTGGCTTTATTCGAGAAGAACAACTTCCTGATTGGGTAGCCAACGTTGTTCCAGTCTTGAAGAAAACTAGCAAAGTTTGGGTTTGCATCGACTTTCGGGATCTTAATGAAGCTTGTCCAAAAGATGAATTTCCTCTCCCTATCACAGATGTCATGATCGACAATACTTGTGGGTTTGAAATATTATCCTTCATGGATGGATTCTCTGGATACAATCAGATTCAGATGAATCCTGAAGATGAAAAACACACTTCTTTCCGTACTCCTCGCGGAGTCTACTGCTAAACAGTGACGCCATTTGGTCTCAAGAACGTTGGTGCCACTTACCAACGAGCTATGAGTACCATCTTTCGAGATCATCTGCGCAAGATTGTCGAATGCTATGTTGACGATATTACTGTCAAGAGTCGTTTAAAAGAAGATCACATCCAAGATTTAAGAACTATCTTCAATCTAATGCGCCAACATCAACTTAAAATGAATCCCACCAAGTCATTCTTGGGTGTCTCTAGTGGTAAATTTCTCGGCTCGTCATTACCTCTAAGGGTATACACGTGGATCCCGAGAAGATCAAAGTCATTCAAGAAATGCGTCCTCCACGCAACTTAAAAGAGCTACGAGGATTCCAAGGTCGACTTGCGTACATCAAGAGATTCATTTCAAATTTGTCGGGACGCTGCAGACCATTTACCCAGTTAATGAAGAAGGGTGTATCTTTCATTTGGACTAAAGAATGTCAACGAGCATTTGATGATATAAAGCAATATCTCATGAACCCACCAGTCTTGGTGCCACCAATTTCAGGCATACCATTCTTAACGTATGTCCGTGCTATGGATCATTCATTGGGTGCTTTACTTGCTCAGAAGAACAAAGAAGGCCATGAACAAGCCATCTACTATCTTTGTCGTACTATGATTGGTGCTGAACACCGTTATATTCCGATTAAGAAAGAATGCTTAGCTCTTATGTTCGCTGTTCAAAAGACTCGGCATTATATCATCGGCCAAACCATTTACGTCATTTCCCGAGTTAATCCTCTTCGGGTACTGATGAAGAAGCCTAGCACACTCAATTCTCGACTGGCTACATGGGCCATTTTGCTAGCCCAATATGACATGGTTTATGTTCCGCAAAAGTCCGTTAAAGGTCAAGCACTGGCTGACTTTTTAGCAGCTCATCCTGTTCCGGAAACATCTACGCTTTATGATGAAATTCCAGACGAAACATTGGAATCAAACATGATCTCTGAAGAATTTCCTACCTGGCGTCTGTTCTTCGACGTAGCGTCCCGAATTGGACCTAATGAGACCATTATCGCAGGAGTTGGAATTGTTCTAGTCTCTCCAGAAGGATTAGCTATCCAAAGAGCCTATTCCTCAGATCAGCCATGCTCTAACAATGTGGCTGAATACAATGCTTTGCTTATCGGACTCCAGTTAGCTAAACAGTTAGAGGTCGAATATCTTGAAGTCTATGGCGATTCTAAACTGGTTGTCAATCAGGTTAGAGGAACATACGAAGTTCGCCATCAAGATCTAGTACCCTATCATGAAGCTGCAATTTATATGGCTATATCATTCAAGGCTTTCTTCATTGAATATGTTCGATGAGCTTGTAACATTGAGGCAGATGCTTTAGCTAACCTCGCGGCAGTCTTAGCAATTCCCGTCAAAAGACAACAAGTGGTTGTTGTTTCCAACAGAGAGTTGTTTTGCGTGGAAAACAATCATAACATTGAGTTCAGTAACTTCGCTGAAATCAATGTTATCAATGAAGATTGGAGAGCTCCTTTCATCGACTTTGTGGTTCATGATATACTCCCTGAAGATCCTAAAGAGGCCACGAGTATTCGTCGATGATCTCTTTGATTCTACTACAACCAGACCACTAAGACTCTTTATCGACGGACCTACGATGGTTTACTCTTGCGTTGTCTTGCTGGCAATGAAGCAAAGCAGGTATTGTGCAAAGCTCATGATGGTGTGTAGAGCACATCAACCAGGCCCTAAGCTACAAGATTGTATCCGACGAATGGGTTATTATTGGCCCTCTATGGTATCTGATGCTATCGAATATGCAAGAAAATGTCGAGCCTGTCAAATCCATGCAGATATCATCCATCAACCGTCGGAATTTCTTCATCCGACTGCTGCTTCCTGGCCTTTTGAAGTTTGGGACATGGATATTATAGGTCCTATCAATCCTCCTTCTTCTAAAGGACATCAGTTTATACTAGCCATAACGGATTATTTCTCCAAGTGGGTCGAAGCTATACCTTTGGCTGAAGTTAAAACCAGCAGCGTCATCAACTTCGTCAAACATCATGTTATCTACAGGTTTGGTGTACCTCGACGAATTATTCACGACAACGGACCTCAGTTCATCAGTCAAAAGTTCACTAGGTTCTGTGATGATCATCGGATTGACAATGTTGCCTCTACGGCTTACAACCCTGCTGCTAGTGGCTTGGCTGAAGCCTTCAACAAGACTATTATCAAGCTCCTTAAGAAGTTTGTGTCTACTAACAAACAGAATTGGAGTGAAAAGCTTGGAGAATGTCTATGAGCCTACCACACTACGGTCCGCAACCCCACAAGTTGTACACCTTTCTCTCTGGTATACGGTTGTGAAGCAGTTCTACCCCTGGAACTTCAAATTCCATCTCTAAGGATTACTATCGCCAATGAGTTGACGACAGAGAACAATGATCTTATTCGACTTCAAGAACTGGAGGCGCTCGACGAGAAGCGACTATTGGCTCAACAACACATAGAGTTTTATCAAGCCCGTATCTCGAAGACTTTTAACTGCAAAGTTAAAGTCAGAGCCTTTCAGAAAGGAGAACTCGTTCTTACAGTCAGACGTCCTATGACTATGACTCACATGAGCAAAGGCAAGTTCGATACAAAATGGGAAGGGCCTTATATCGTGAGTAAAGTCTTCTCAAATGGAGCTTATCAACTCACAGAGCTAGATGGTCGAGTTGCAATGATGCCCATCAATGGCAAGTTCCTTAAAAAAATATTATGTATGAATGTAAAAAAGATTTCTTGTAAATATGATCAGACAGTTCATATATAAAGTTTGATTTTATTTCATCATAAACGATGTTACATGATATCAAGGACGAGAATCACTATCATCCTTCTTAAAGACAGGACGAGGACCACTACCGTCCTTTTCAAAAACATAGTCGGCAAAAGAGCCGAGGATATCCTTGTTCGATTTCACCAGGAATACGCAAGCAGCCATCCTCATAGCCTCCTCTTCTTCAGTCTTTCCTGGCTCAACCAGGAAGTCCAAGATATCCCATGGCGGCTTGGGTGCAGACGAACCTTCACCCGCCTCCATCTGCTTTGGCTGGGTCGGTTCGACTGGACGTTCCTCAGTGCCTTCTTCAACCTTCGGGACAATCTCAATTCTCTTGGGTATATCTTCAGACGACATTTTGTGTTAAGAAGTGAAATTGATCATTCCATCTAAATTTTTGTTCTATTTATAGACAGAGATTCTTGAAACAGTCGATTACGCGAATCGAAGCGACGTATCTTTTTACAAACGTTCATCACATTCATCCGACGGTTCGTCCGTTTATTTCATTCATTCGACGCTTCATCCGTTCATTCCATTCATCTGACGGTTCATCCGTTCATTCCGACGATTCATTTTCGTTCATACATTTTGACGGTTCATCCGTTCATCCTGACGATTCATTTTCGTTCATACATTTTGATAGTTCATCCGTTCATCCTGACGATTCATTTCGTTCACACATTTTGACGATTCATCCGTTCATCCACATCAGCAACTTGTCACGTATTTATTACCTCTGATTAAGTTGTCTACCAAAATAATGATATTCAACAAATTATATTCTGCCATGTCCACCTGAGCAGATATAATGAATATAATTATTTTCTAAATCAAGAAATATATCATGTCCTGAACCTCTGAATATATTTTCTATCGCTATTATTTATATCCATAATGGGATATGCAATAAATAATAGAGCAACAAAAAATAATGTCTTTTCATTGATCAAAATAAAAGGCATTACAAAAAGACATATCATAAAAGGAGAAAATACAAAAAGTTTTCTTATTCAGCTGAAGGTGTCATCAGATTGGCCATCTGCTGCTTCAAGGATTGGAGCCGTTCTTCACGCGAATCCAGTACCCGCTTTCTAGCTTCCGCCATTCTAGATTTATCGTCAAATGGTGGCAAGGTCACTAGGCGGCGAGCGATTTCATCTTGGTGAATTCTGACAAACTCATTCTTCTCGTGGGACAGAATGTCTAGTTGCTGAACTGCAGCTTGATGCTGTGTAGTCTCTTCCTCAAGAGCAAGTTGAACGATCCTCAACTCTTCTTGAAGTCGAGCAAACTCTGCTTTCAGATCAGGAACCTTCTTTTCTTTCTTTCCAGCAGTGACGCTACTATTTCCATCTGAGAATCATACTCTGAAGACTTCGTAGCGAAGTTATCCAAGAAAGTCTTGAAATCAGCTTTCGTGACTTCGGCTTCTCGAGTCATCCTTCCAAATTCAGCATTCACCAGGGGCTCTACCTCCCCCCGATTAAGATCTTTGTAAATCTTAATTGATTCCTCCAGCTCATCCAGTATATGTTCAAGATAGGCAGCTTGAGCTTCATCACCCTGACTTCGGATAGCGCCGATCAGATAAGTAGTTGGACTTCTGACAGTGATGAAACCAACATTCTCTTTATCCATTACCCTTTCTACTAAAGGTCCTAATGAAGTGAAGAAGAGGTTGGTGAAGGAACCAACTATAAATCTGTTGGTAGCCGTTGCACTGGGTGTAGCAGCTATTCCTATAGAAGTTGCAGCGGCAGATGCCTGTGAGGACGGAAGTTCGGCATCTTGAGCATAGGCTGCAGTCTCTTTGGATAGGGGGGCCATAGTGGAGCTAGTTGCTCCTCCCAGATGTTCTTCTGCGGGAACAAATAAATGTCATTAGTTTGTTGTCACTGAGAACTGTTAAAAGGGACCAAAATGAAGGCAAGCTTACCAATGCTAGGTTTAATGACAATATTGTCATCTGTTGAAATAGGCTGCAGCCTTGCAGAAGTAGCTTCAGACATCACTGCCTGACTGCTTCCCGCTTCAGAGCCGCCTGATAAATGACGGCTGCTGCTGGCTATCGCCTTTACCTGCACTATATCAGTACATACCGGAGGAATTGGAGAAGGTTAAATTTCTATATGAATAAAAGTTAAGATGTCAGTCATTTAATGATCTATAAAAGAAGATTATCAATATCAGTCAATACCTCTTTGATTGGTGACAGTAGCTTCCTCCGGTGCTACGTCATTAACAGCGTTCTTCTCTTGGGATGCATGGGCATCGGCATCCTCTTCCAGATTCAGATTGTCATCCTCTGTAGATGTTTCTTCATCATCTGCACCCTCTTCTCGTGCTTTCTCGCTATCACTTGCGTCAACTGGATCTATATCATCATTGAAGCCGAAGTCACAGTCTTCCAGGGCCTCGATCATCAGTCGATCTTCTTCGGCCCGACGCTATCTTAGTGTAACTAGAAGAGGGGCAGTTTCTGTTGCAAGCGTAGGAGATTGTACTACTTCGACAGATGATCCCGACACATTGATTGGGGTTGGAGTTGTAGTTACTTCTATTGCTTCTGCAGCCCCATCCTTTATCTCTGCGGTATCCTTTCTTGTCTCTGCAACCTGGTCTCCTTTCTCTATAATGGAAGCTTCCTGTCTGGGCTCAGGAGCAGGTGTAGGAGAAGGCATCATAACCCCGACAACAGCACTTATTAGCGTCGATGTATGGACAGATCTTGGGGGAGTGGTTACTTTCTTTCTGAAAGCTAATTTTGTCCTACGTAGAGGTTCTTCCGAAATCTCTACGTCTACTGCGTGAATTTTTCTTTGGATGGAAGTAGGGGTTGTTGCCTCTTTTCTATGAACCGACTCGGCCTGTTGCCGAGACTGCGAGTGAGTAGTGACTCTTTTTGAAGAGTCCACGACGGTCTTCTTCTTTAAGACAGGAGAAGATGTTTCTTCTGCCTTCCTCTTCTTCTCCTTGATCAGAGATCTTACAACTTTCAGAGAGACATGCAGCGGTTCGTAGACTTCTTCGGGGAAGTTGGCTTCCCTCGAAGCTTCTAGAGGCGCATCAGCTGGCTCGTGCTCTTTATCATTACCAGGAAGCACCATAAGAGGTGCTCCTTTTTTAAATCGAGTTGTCGTCGCAAAGTTGTCTGCTATATTGAAGTTCTCAGCAAAATTATTTGCTGATGTGTAAAAGATCGAATAAGTATACAGCATGCGAGGGCCACGATCGTTTCTTGTCGGCATCGAGAATGTCGTCCTTGTGTCACGGGCATTGTAATATGCCCAAGCCCGGGCTCCATCAATTAAAAAACGTTTTCCCTGTAGGCATGTTATAGCATTACCTACATGAAATTGGTCATAACCGAATTGGCGTACAAAACGGCTGGGGAGATAAGGCTCGAGATAACATTCATCTTCGAACCGGTACACCAAGTGTGATGGCCAAATTGTCCTCAGTCAGTCGAAAGTTGTATGGCCAATGGCTGCATCCTCATAGAGTCGACGAGGTTTGTTGACATATGCTCATAACCAACTAGAGGGGGAACACAATAAAACTTTCATCCCTTACCGAGATTCAGAGTTCGCCGGCAGTCTCTCAAAGTGGTGTAGATCCACTTACATCCAGAAAATTTTCTTAAAATGCTACCGCCCACTGCCCCCATGTTAGGATTCATCAAAGAAAGATTGTGTAAAAGTAGCCATCCAAACAGATATATGTACGGCAATTCCAGCCGAGGAAAACTTCCTTTCTCGCCTTTTCTTCGAATCATCGAATCAACGAAGAGGCGGAGGCCGGCGTTCACCCATGTCATTGCTGACAGCAGATCCATCCGATAGCCAAAAACCAAACGGACAGCAGCAAATAGTACACCGCGATGGAAGCGGCCAACTGCACTGGCCCCAGAAACGATATATCGTCGAAGCCAGTAAGTGAGGAAACCTGCCAGCTGGGCTTCCTTCGACATGGGCCTGTAGCCCATCCTCATGTAGCTTTCAATGATGTCATCTTTCTTAAAAGGAGGATATTGAAGATCATCCTCAATCTTGATATCCATATCACCATGCGTCTCCATCAGCTCTATCACTTCACTACTGCTAAGTGGTCTGAAGAAGTTAGGATTGCAGTTTTCATGCTCTTTGGTCTTCTTCTCAATAATATGGTTGAGAAAAAGATACGGCAACCATTTGGTGGAGTAGCAGGTGCCGGCTGTGCCACTCTTGTAGTATAAAGAACAGATCTTGTAGTGACATAGTAACTCTTCAAAAATAGCCACCATGTCAGCATTCTCTTGGCGTAGTCTGTCCAACTCATCATTTGTCGGGACAAACTCTTTATAGGGGATATCCCCATTGGCAGATTGGAGATGTACTTCATCTCGTGCAAGGCTAATCCAATCTCTCCACTTGGCGTCATGAAAGTCCCAGTCCTATAATTGTATCTCTCCGCCAACGCGAGGTATAGATGAGGATCGGGAGGGAAGCCTAAACAGTGGCGTACGCTGCTTGGTACAGATTAGTCTTCTTGAGCCGAGCTTCAAATTAGACCAATATCCAATTGGCCACACAGATCCACCTCTTATTATCCAGGTTCACAAGACCTGTCAGCCGCAGATCTTGGTCCGGATACCTCCCTTCCACCTTCGCAAACTAATTTGCGAATATTGGAGTTCTCACTGGCAGTAGCAGGGAAGAATATTTCGGCGGGATGCAACCGGGTTTTAATCCTCTGAGTAAGGAGCTATGACGCTCAGAGGAACTGTAGAACATATCTTTGTGGTCTGGTCCCTTCTTAACACAGATATTTCCCACTCGGGCTTGCTGAAGTGGAGTTATGTCCCATTCTATTCTTCTGGGATAGCTCGCAAAAGCATATTGGGATAGAGGAAGGCATCTGGAGATCTCCGGCAGAAGTATCGTCTTCTCACCCCTCGAAAAAAATTCTCTGTTCCATGCGAGGTCTCGGCTGAGAATTCTTGTCAAAAGCCTCACCAAACAAGAATAGAGGTTTCATATGGGTGACTGTGTCCGCAGTTTGAAGAGGTTGCCCGTTCATCAGACACAGCAAAGTTTTATTATCTTGCGCAATCAAGACGGCTTGCCGAGATGACGGTAAGGCGTATTGAGGAAATGACACATACGAGAGATCTTCCTTGTATTCAGGTTCAGACAGGGATCCTGCAAAAACCTCATAGTTGGGATCTTTCCAGAGGTTAACTGCATCAATAAAGAAGGCAAAGATCAGTATATGCAAAATCAAAAAGTTTCTTCAAAAGATCATCAATTTGTGCTGTGTGAAACAAGCTATCAGATTGCGCCAGCACAGTCAGCTTGCACAAGTTATCAGATTGCGCCAGCACAGTCAACATGCACAAGTTATCAGATTGCGCCAGCATAGCCAACGTGCCAAGACGTTAGGTTTTGCTAACATACTTACGCAAGACATCAGTTTGCGCTGGCACAACCGACTTGCGCAAATCGATGGATTGTGCCGAACATTTTGTCAGCACTTTTCAACCGATTGCGCAAGAGTATAGTTTTCATAAAAATGAAAACTATAGTATATGCAGCCGAAACCCTAAACAGGGTGGCGCAAATACCATCAATCTCTAAAAAGAGAGAAGTATGAAGGTCTGAAAACATCAAAAACCCTAAAAAGGGTTTCGATCATGGTTCGTCATTCACCTTGAAGCGCAGGATGACCCGTCTCATGATGAGATACTCGTGGCGCAACATGAGTCGAAGGTTTGACGAGGGCCTTTCCCTTCTCGGTGGTCGATCGCTTGGGCGCCATTGCTGTCGTCGACGAGATAAAGAAGAAGAAGTCGGAGTAGGGGTGGAGCTTCTGTCTCTTGAGAATTCGAAAGCAAGTAAAAGTTGAAAGAATGAGAAATGAAACTATTTATAGTTTTTCAGAAGTATAACAGCCACCTCCGATTGCGCCGAGAAAGTCGGAGCTAATTCCTCCAAAAGCGCAACCACAGTGCAACTTGATTTTAAATTTGAAATTCAAAGTATTTCGAAACTTTGAATATTTTCAAATTTCGAAAACTTTGAAGGGGGTCTTGTATGTCCTAAAAATCAAGTTGCATCTATCAAATAGGCAGAGAATTCTCAATTGCGCACCCTTCAAATGGACTGTGCCGAAAACAAATTGCGCTACAAATCGAACGCGCGAGCTGAACTGCGCTACCACCCGAGCGTGCTACGCTGACGTGGCAACGTCATCATTACCTGACATAGATCAAATCTTCTGACAGTCTGACAGCCTGAAAAATGAGGAGTCCGTTCATTTCTTGTGCCGTACAGCGCTCTAGAACAGCTGTACAACCTCAGCACAGTTTTTCAGTCCAACCTCAGCGCAGTTTGACCCAGCCCGAGTCTTAGCTCTATCCATTGGAGCACAGTCTGAAGCTAGCGCTCTTCGGTTAGCGCAATTCATTGAATAAACTGATATTTATTACGTGGCTTACATGCCATCAATTGCTCGCCATGTGGCAACCGCCTGTACACGACCAAGCGCATTTCAATCAAACAATGTCACGCATCTAAATACAGTTAGCCCACGATCGAGCAACTGCCCAATAGGCCAGCGCAGTTTGCAGTCTGCGCAGTCTGTCGCCAGCGCAGTTCATCTTGCACAATCCAGAATAACTACAAATTAGTTATTTCTAGAACTTTATAAATAGAGTTTCAAGTCCTTCATTAAGGGGATCAGATTATTCAAGATCATCAGAGAGATCAGGAGTTCTTGTCCAAGTGCTGCTGCATTCTTCAGAGGCTATCGTCTTTAAAGTTTACATCGTCCAAGGGATAAAGCGATCGTCTTCAGATCAGATTCCTATAGTTGTACTTTCCCAGAATTCATTGTACTCTTGTACTATTCTTTCAAGTTTGTGAAATAAAAGACTTTTGTTTTTGCAAACAAATTTCACAAAATTATAACTCATATTTACACTGATAAAGTATTTGACCACTTACGGCCAAGACAAGTAATGGACTATTTAATTAAATATATGAAGTAAAAAGTATCTGGGATACGTACATCAGTTCTTATTTGTCAGAAATATTAACTACAGATATAAGACGAGCGGAAGTAATATATTTTTTGGCGAGAAGATAAGTTGGAAAAATACTTTGGTCTGTATTCAAGTATTAAACTATTAATACTGATTCAAGTATTAAACTATTAATACTGTATTATGGAATTCTATGATTTAATACACGTCAAAAGCTTCCATCATATATATGGGTTTTATCAGGTTTCATCATGTAGGTACCTGTATTAGTTTCATAGGACAGATTACTTTCAATTTTTTTCTCAAAAGATATGTTAAAGCAGGAGTTGAGTTCGTGTTTACTTTGAATATTGGTAATGTGATTAAATTTGCTTGATTAGAATGCAACTCGCACATATCCTCTGATCAACAGAATTGCCATTGTTTAATCTTTCTCCACACTAGAAATGATAGAGTACAGTAGAAATGGTAAACTAGAAAAGAAGTGATTATCGCATAATTGAACTTTCAAGTCTGAGACGAATCAATAGAATACAATCAATGCCATTAAGCTGGTAAAGCTTCCGGTTTTCGATAATTTAATTTTCCAGTAAGAAGGGAAAACAATGGAAGAGAGTACAGCAAAAGATTTCTCGAAGAGCTGCTCCAGAGGTTCCTAGTTCAAGCTACGAGGAGGGTTGATGGAAGAATAAAGAGATTGACATATTGAAATATGGAGAGTGCCATTTTTTTATGTTAACGATTCTTCTAATTGCGCTCAATGCCAACAGTGGAGCACAATTAAGTTCATCAGTTCTAACCATTTTGCATGACTGTAGGGTACTGAAACTCAGGAGCAGTGCATTTCCGATAAACAGGGTTAAATATAGATGTTAAGAGATCCCTTTTTGAAACTAGTCATTTTTGGACCAAATTTTGAAGAGCTACCACACAGCCCCCCGTCCAGCTTTAATCGTTGCAAAACATGTTTAACTATCGAGTATTTGCAAGTTTAGAGTACACATTCTCTAAATGAAATTGTAAGTGTGACATTCGAATTATTTAGGATTGAAGATACAGCCTCGAAAGAGCTTGCAACAGCCACAAAGGCGTGCAAACTCTCAATATAAGAGAAACTAGGCGCCTAGGTAATGTTTTGTACCTAAATATATTGTGTCCACCAAAAATTGAAGCCTTAAACAACTTTAAAAGATAGAAATAGGAGTCTCAATTTCCCATATTAATGCATTTTTCAAACTCACTGAGGCAGCTAGGTTCCATATGAAGAATTTGTTGGACATGATTTCAGTCGTATCAGTTCATCAAACTCTTCAAATCTTAGGCCCTAACGAGAAATCCAAACCCTGATACTAGTTAGGGTTCGAAGTTGAGCGTTTTTATTGGTACAAGCCTTCAAGTCCAGGTCTCAGATCAGGAAGTGTAGCAGTCAGGGAGTACCATTCAAGAGTATCAGAAGCAGTCTAGTGTATCAAAGAAGTGTGCCAGAGGTTTCAGAAGAGAGTTTGCCAGCTCAAAGAGTTCAAGGGACTACTAGTGTCTCTTAGTAAAGAGACAGTAAACTCTAGTTAGTTTTTTCTCTAATTCTAGTTGTTTGCTTGTTCTTTTCTGCACAATTCATGGCGACTTATGCTCGATCACCACCAGTTCCCAGTCAATTAGGAAGGGATGCTATCAGTTATTGTAGTACTAAATTCTGACTTGAAAACTTCAACAACAACAAAAAAAACTTAAAACGTAAACCCCAAAATTAAGGGGCAAAAACCCAACCAAACCCTAACTAGCCTCACGAATGCCAGAGCGGTTTAGCATAAACATTACCACTCATGCGTGCAAGTGACCCAGGCACACAGAATGTGGACAATGATTGCCAGCCACAACATGGTGCTCATATTCCCTCCTAATGTTCCTTAATGTTCCGTAATACCGATACAAACAAAAAAGATTGCATGAAATATCGAGATATTTGCATAAAATAATGACCATTGGCCACAAGAAATTATCAAAATCTAATTTAATCCTCCTACATATTTGTATTGGTATTAGAGGACATTACAAGATATTAGAATTAGAGTATCCAAATCCCTTGCAAGTAGGTATGACTGAGATGAACTTCCAAATACTTACTTATCCTTACCACATCGGTGAGTTCATATTCCTAGTTCAACCCCAAACTAAACACAAATTTCATGAAAAGTTCTCCATGGTATAACTGGTTTTTAGAGCTTTACACCAATGTTCATGGTGCAAAATCCACCGTTCAGAAATCACTCAAATATGTAAACAGTTCAAACCATGAATATATATATATATATATATATATATATATATATATATATATATATATATATATATATATATATATATATATATATATCTTTATATTTACATTATTGCACTCCTATTGATAATTTTATTGATTTAGTTTTTGTTATTTTAAACATGTATGGTTTGCCTAAGATGTTTAGAAGTTCAAATTTTTTATGAGTGCCATAATATGCATAACTTTTTCGTTCAAGTTAGGAGTCGTTTTCGAGAGGCTAGTGCGAAATTGGTCAATGTGAATCCTAAGGAATCCTGAACCATGCCTACAAAGTAAAAAAGTAAATTTTTTGAGCCTTTGCCACAATGACCATAATTTCTACCAAGAGGAGAAAAAAATCTTAGATTTCTCTAACACAATTGCACAAATAGGTGTTGTAGAGAAATTTAACCAGAGGAGCAAATAAGGATAGGAGAAAAAATCCTATATTTTATTGATATAAAAGATAGATTATTGTCGAAACGGCTGCATGTTGTATTACAAGAAGAACAATGATAAAGATAAATATATTTTCTATCACGAGGACCGGTACAAGCACATTCAGGGAAAAGCAAAATCAACTACACGAGCAAGGTTGCGCCCCTATAAATACATACAATTTTTGTCCTTTACAAAGAGGCTACAAAGGATGTATATGTCCTCGAATACTACAGAACACATGACATGGCATAGCAAAGAATGGAAGATGGATAAAGGAGAATTATCTCATCCATTCGATGGAGCGGCATGGAAGCATTTTGATCGATGTCATCCTGGATTTGCTTTGGAGCCTAGGAATGTTCGGTTGGCTCTATATTTTGATGTATTCACTCCTTTTGGACAATCGTGGTCTCAGTACTCATATTGGCCGGTGATTTTGACCCTTTATAATCTACCACTGTGGATGTGCATGAAGACTCATTATATGTTCTTAACACTTATTATACTCGGTCCAAAAAATCCAAAGAGGAACATCGATATCTACTTACAACCCTTGGTAGATGAGTTGAAACAATTGTGACAGTTCGGCGTTTAGACATATGATATATCGATGGAGCAAAACTTTTAGATGAGAGCGATGCTGATGTGGACCATCAATGATTTTTCATCATATAAAATGTTATCTGGGTGGAGTACTCAGGATATTATGCCTTGTCCAATATGTATGGAAAAGAGTAAGGAATTTCGCCTTCAGAAGGGAGGAAAAGCTTTTTTTTATTGTCACCGTCAGTTCCTTCTTATGTCGCATCCACGAAAAAGGAACAGGGACGCCATTAAAGCTGGTAAACAGGAACTAACTCTTCTCCAGTTGAGATTGATTTGAGATGTCATTTGGACAGAGGTAGAGGATTTGCCGACTATAATAGAAGATCCGAGATCGAGGCATCACTTAAAAAGATTCGACATAGCCATAATTAGACGAAGCGGAGTATCTTTTGGGACTTACCTTATTGGAAGGACTTTTTTGATAGTATGGAACATTTGCCAATTCATCTTGTATACGAAGCACGTATCGGTGCTCTCGTCCATTATTGATGGATGTATCCATTTGAGAGGTATAAAATAATTAATTATCTAGTATTAATATATTTTTTATTCAAACAGCTCTAATATTCAACATATTATTTATAAATATATATATATATATATCACCAGCGTGAAGAAGAAGGTGGGCAATAAGGCTCATGTAGAAGCTTCGATATGTGAAGCATATATTATTGAGGAGGTCTCAAACTTTTGCTCAATCTACTTCGATACTCATGTAAGAACAAACTGGAATAGAGCACCAAGAAATGATGAAGGTGAGGTCGATGCACCGAATAGTAGAATCCATACTATCTTCAATGTTGGTGGCAAGCCTACAAGTGCTTCTATGTTACGGTGGTTGGAGAACGATGAGTTTGAAGCCGCTCATCGGTATATATGTCTAAATAGTGGTATAGAGGAGATAGAAGATACAGAGAAGTAAGCGACAAAATTTTGCTACATATTTCAATTTTGCTATATACTTGTAAAATAAGTTCTCTAACTTTTTTCGTTATTATTACAGTAATTTTAGAGCTGACATAAAAATGGAGAGACCTAACATTGATGATGATGATGTTGCTAAAGAGGTTGACAAAAAAAATTTGCTGTGGTTCCATAATTATGTAAGGATTAAAATCATTTAACTATTTTAAATTCAATAATTTATCCAAGCATTAACTAATGACATTATGATACATGATGTTTTAGGTTTCTTGTCCTGGCACACAATTACAGAATGATAGACTTCGAGCACTAGCTATTGGACCAAGCAAGAGGACGAAATGTTGGGATAGAATACTATCAATGGATTCAAATTTAGAACCATGGGTAAGCCTATCAATCACTCATTTGTCGATGAGGACGCTAATTATACAAAGAATTCCGAATTTTGTGTAAGGGGGTCAGTCTATGATGCCGATCCAGAATTTGACTATTACTGTGTTCTAAGAGATATTATAGAGCTGGATTACTCTTTTGATACCAAAATTGTGATGTTTAAATGTGATTGGTTCGACACAACACCCAAGCAAGGATGAAGAATTGATAAACAGTTTGAATTTATTGATATAAAATATGGAAAAAGATATGTAGGTTTTGAACCATTTGTGTTGGCTAGTCAAACGATCCAAGTGTACTACACGAGTTATCCTAGTCGACGATACACTACTCGTGATTGGTGGGCTGTATGCAAAATTAATGTAAGAAATACTATAATATTGGAGATAAAGTATACCAGGAGGATGAGGTAGTCATGTCTCAACCAACATATATGAGTTTAGCCGACGTTAACGATATAGACGTTGACGTTACTGCAGAGAATGATATAGTTGACGAAGAGCTTGACATAGAGGACTTACTTCATGTAGAGGAGGAGTCTGAAATAGACGTATCGGATGAGGAAGAAGAATTTAAAGATATAGGTGAAAGTGAAAGTGATAGTGTAAATGAGAAGTAGAAGATAAAGATAATTCGAAAAACAAAGAAGAATTAGAAGATGAAGAAGATTAGTATGTATTACTTACTTATGAGTATCATCACACCATTTTTATTTTAATTAGATTAGCATTGATTATTTGTGTCAACACACAATTTTTTAATTTATATTAGATTTGTATTGATTATTTATATCATCACACCATTTTTTAATTCTTTCAGATTTACATATATGGGGTCGAGGCCGTAGACGACATCAAGGATCCTCATCCCGCCCTCCTCCTCCTCATATTACTCCAAATGTAGATCGCAGAGGAGTTAGCGAGGACGACTTCATTGATGAGGAGGATGACTTATCTCCGTCGTTCACTCGTTTATCAGTAGGCGGAGCTAGCCCTGATATTCCCTCAACATCTACTCCTACTGGTGCTGGTGCCCCGTCTTCTACATCGGAGACTACACCTGTCACTCATACTAGGGCGAATCCATATCCTGGCCTTTTGGTGGACCTTGGAGTGTATATACGTTGACCAGGATTTGCAGACTCTCCTACTCTACCAGAGCAACCGGCCAGCATCACTCGTCCCGAGCTGTGGGCCGATGGAGCAACGTAATTATAAAATTATTATTATATGCATTTATTTATACTCTCTTTATTTTCTAATGTTATATATTATTTGGTTAATTCCAGGTTCTTTCCACTCTAGGCTGGTAGAGGTTTGGACGACTTGATGCGTCGTCAATTTCACGGCCCTTATCTAAACTTTGAGGACAACCCACTTGATAGATGATTCATTTGGCTAGAGATTCTTGGGATATGCCGAAATAATATGGTCTTTCTTTACAATAGTTCTTAAATATTTGCTCATTTGTTTTATTTGTAGAAGTTGTACTGGTGGCGAAAGTGCTACAAGTCCATCGCCAGCAAGAGGTTGAGGGATATGGTCAACGACCAGAAGGCGTTAGCTACACTAAATAGTGCTCTTCGCAAGGAGTGGTTAAAGGAGAAATTTTGGAAGGAGATGAAGAAGAAGATGGACACTCTATCCTATAAGGCAAAGTGCGAGAAGGCAAAGGCTGCCCGTGCTAAGAGTGATCACCACACGGATGGATCCATCCCAATTTCAAAGCATTATCGACGGTTGGTAAGTATTCTTATTTGTTATTTCCTCAATTATTTAATTTTAATGTTTAGTTATAATTTGATGTTTAATTGTTACAGTACGAGGAGGTCGCCAGGGCAGGCGGAGACCCAAACATCATCAACTTTTCTAAAGTTTTCGAGCGTACCCATAAGCGAAAGAAGGATGGAAAGCTCATAGATGATCGGACGACCAAAGCCTATATAAGTTTTCTGAGTCCTACTTAATTGTATTTCTTCTTTGTACTTAACTATATTTATTTTACCTAAATAGTTAGTCCTAACTCTAAATATCCTAATCATAACCCTAATTAGCAATATAAATCAAAGATAAATTTAGGAGACGTATGAGACCCTAACAATAACAATACTTTATAGTAACTAAAGTATGAATATTAACTCTAAATCTATTCAACTATATAAATATTGGAGATGTATGAGACCCTAACCATAACAATCCTTAGTAGTAACTACAATGTGAATATCAACTCTAAATCTATTCACCTATATAAATATAGGAGACGTATGAGACTATAGAAAGTCGAGTTGGTGAGGGAGGGACTATTGTTGGGGGGTTGTCGAGGGGGGAGATGAGACTAGTCAGCCACCGATGTCGGCTGTGACTAACGACTTATGGATAAAGGTGTCAATTGAAGGAAAGGTGGCAGCGTATACTGTACCGGATCAATGGCATCCCAGTCGTCCGTTTATTACAAAGCTTCTCTTCTATCTCCACCTCCACCTCCACCTCTACCTGTAGATACACAGATCAACGCTACTGCCAGAACTTATAGTTTGGAGCAGATTATATAGATATTGGTCGCCCTACAGGGTCAGATGACCCAGGTGATCAGAATTCAAGGTACATCATGTCTGATTCCTGCTACCACTGTACCGGTGCCTAACAATAACAATACTTTATAGTAACTAAAGTATGAATATTAACTCTAAATCTATTCACCTACATAAATATTGGAGATGTATGAGACCCTAACCATAACAATCCTTAGTAGTAACTAAAATGTGAATATCAACTCTAAATCTATTCACCTATATAAATATAGGAGACGTATGAGACTATAGAAAGTCGAGTCGGTGAGGGAGGGACTATTGTTGGGGGGGTTGTTGAGGGGGGAGATGGGACTAGTCAGCCACCGATGTCGGCTGTGACTAACGACTTATGGATAAAAGGTGTCAGTTGAAGGAAAGGTGGCAGCGTGTACTGTACCGGATCAATGGCATCCCAGTCGTCCGTTTATTACAAAGCTTCTCTTCTATCTCCACCTCCACCTCCACCTCCACCTGTAGATACACAGATCAACGCTACTGCCAGAACTTATAGTTTGGAGCAGATTATATAGATATTGGTCGCCTTACAGGGTCAGATGACCCAGGTGATCAGAATTCAAGGTACATCATGTCTGATTCCTGCTACCACTGCACCGGTGCTTCGATCTCAGGACATTCGGTACCGGCTCCAGCTTCACCTCAACGCCTCCGGTAACAGGTCCTCCTCCGACCACAGCGCCTACTGCACCGACTCCTACTTCGACCATGGTGCCTCTTGTCATGCCAGCAACTCTTCCAGGCGTTCCTACCAAGGACGTACAGAGGGTCATCAGTTTGGTGTTGGCATAACCACCTCTGTCTGCACCACCTCCTCTACCATCAGTATAATTTTTTGTTATATTGGATCGATGATTTGTTTGAACTTTATGTATTATTGGATCGATGAGTTTTTATGAAGTTTATGTATTATTGAAGGGATTTGTGTATATGTACTATATTGCGACTGCTGGATGAGTTTGTATGGTTTGGGCAGGTTTGAATAAATATTGAGTTCATGTTACTGTATATATTGGTGCTGGATATATTTGTATATTGTTTGAGAGATTTATGGAGTTCATATATATATATATATATATATATATATATATATATATATATATATATATATATATATATATATATATATATATATATTTATTTATTATTTATATATATCTATATATATATATATATATATTGATAGGTTTAAGAAAAGCAAGAACCAATTATTCTGGCAATAATGGCAAGCTCGGCGACTGACCAGCGAGGGAATACCGATGGATACCTAAAAAAATTTGCAGGCTAGCGACGGATTACCGACATCTACCAACGAAAAATATGCACGCCGGCGACTAACGGTCGATGAAAATTTCTGTCGCTGACGTGTTGTCTGATACCAAAAGCGTATAAGATGAGTTAGCGACAGAAATATCCGTCGTTGAACTTATGGAAAATTTGTAATTGTGGCTCACAAAGTTTGTTTGTAATACGTCGTAGAATTTGCCGACGGTTATATATGTTGCTAATCCGTCGCTACTTATAGTCGGCAGATCTGTCGCTAATGTGTCGCTATAACGATGGATTACCGACGTATTTGTCATAGCGACGTTAAAGCTATCGACGTACACTTTTCATCGGTAAACTTAATTAGCGATAAAAATATCATATTTTGCGACGAATTTATCCGTCGCTAAATCTATTCTGAAGCATGAAGAGAAGAGACTAATCTCATATTTGTTATCTCATCAAAATTCCAAAGACTCACAACCTTTCATATCATTGGTGTTTCATATTGATTTAAAGAGAAGTTTAAGATATGTCAAATGCTATAAAACCTTTAAATAAATGATCATTGTTAATAATTCGTATGTATAAAATTACATGCAGTAATGAATACAACTTATGATTGGTTGTTAGGGCATATATAACTATCAATATCCAACTTGCCCCCTCAAATGACTGATGTGACAATTCTTCAGTAAATGGCCTATCTACAGCTTCTGTCATTAGAACTCGTTTGATTGAAATATTCTTGACAACTAATTTCTCTAATCATATGACAACATTGCGAGATGTGTTTGGACTTGTAACTATGTCATGGCTCCTTAGCTTGGGGCCTGTTTGGTTGTAGGCAAGTGAACATGGAATTGACGATAATTCAGGATTTTGGGTTGGAAGGAGGAATTCCCATGTTTGGTTCAACATGGATTTTGGGTTGGAAGAGGGAGTCATAATTGGACTAGTTCCTGTCGGGCAGCTGTTGGGCTGAAGGATGTGGATGGAAGCACTTGAATTCTAAAAAATTTATTATTTTTTCTTACATAATTAAAGTTATTGATTATTAACAACAATTAAGTGATAAGTAAATATTAACTAATAACAAAAAGCTTGTTAATGTTTAAAAATCCTTCTTAATTAGGATAATTTGAACGTAAATAAAGAATTAGTTATATACTATTTATTTGTTATTTAAAGTAATTGATTATAATATAATACTAATGAACAATTATGATAATATACCTCTTTTCAAATAAGTAATTAATAGTAAATAATTATTTGTATTATTTAATAACTATTCAATTTAACAAAATTAATTATGTTTTTTTAATCCGGCTTCAATTACTTATCAATTAATCAAAAAATTGGCTGCCACGTAACACTATTTTTTGTTTCTGTTATTTATTAAACTAATGAATAACTAATCGAAACTTATTAACGGTTTAAATATAAAATTTTAATTCTTAATTAATTAGTCATTAATTTTGAGTTGATAAATTTTAATTCTTAATTAGTTAGTAATTGTTTATCTGGCTTAATTGCACTTTGATACCCTCAACAATTTCAGTTTTTCAACTTAATACCCTAACTTTTTTACTCAACAACTCGATACCCTCAACTATTTTATTTTTTCAACTTAATACCTAAAACACAAAAAATCCCAAAAATGCCCCTGGCTTTCTCTCTCCCATGCAACCCCCCTCCCATTTCGGTGACCACCTCCCCCTCCCCTCCCTCTCCGGCGACCACCTCTCCCCCTCCCTCTCCGGCGATGGTGGAGTCGGGAAAGGAGAGGAGGGCAGCGAGAGAGGGAGGGGGGAGGGGTTGCCGGAGGGTGGAGGGGAGCGGGGGGGAGGGGGAGGGTGCAGGCGGGGCGGCGGAGGGGGAGGGTGCAGGCGAGGCGGGGGGGAGGGGGGGGGGGGGGCGGAGGGAAGAGGGGGGGGTGGCCTGGAGTAGAGGGGGGGGGTGAGTGGTAGTTTTAAAATTTGGGTAAGGGTATTATTGTCCAAAAAATTATCTGGGTATCAAGTTGTTACAAAAAAAAGTTTAGGGTATCAACTTAAAAAAGCGTAATAGTTGAGGGTATCAAGTAGCAATTAAGCCTGTTTATCTTAATTTATCAAACTAATTACTTAGTTTATTAAATTGTTATGTGAATTAATTATAATTTATTACTATTATTATATACTCTTTCACTTTCCACTTTTCACTTTTCTATCTCAACCAAACACATTTGTTTGTTCTTCCACTTCCCACTTTTCACTTTTATATCTCAACCAAACACATTCGTCCCCTACTAGGGGACAAGAAAGTGGATGGATTCCTATATGAAATCCATTATTGAAAGTAAAAATCCAAAAAAAAAAAAATCATACTTACGGTTTACCAAACAAGCCCTTGAGCTATAGCTTCGTTGTTATAACAGTAAACCTTTACTGTATCAACTATGCTAGGGACCAGCCCTAGTTCATCTAAATAACCACTTATGCAACCTCGGACTTAGAAATGTATTAAAACTTTGTCATAGGGTCATTAATAGTTGGCTACTTTGGAAATTTTCTAGCTCACCGCTCCACATTCAAGATTACACATGTATTCCAAATTGAACTTACCATGATCTTTATCGGACTGAAAACTTGCATTAGTGAGACTTCTACATTCAGTTTTGGTCATAATATGAGCAGTTTGCCAATTCACTCAGTACACCTATAATGATCAAGCCAAGTCAATAAGACTCATTTCAGTCGAAAGAAGAAAATAAATATGTTATGGGTCTTGAAGTACCATATTTAAGTGAAATACGTACACTTCTTTATTTAGCACAATCTACTACTTGACATTTTCTTTTGTGAATCTGCTGACTAGATATAGATATGCACTCACACCTACACAATCAAATGACATAAATCACATCTTTTACATATATTAAAGGAACTATTGTTCTTTGTTTATTCAAAGGAACCTTGTTGAATATGTAGACACAAGTTATTTATCTAATCCCTATAAGGAGAGATCAAAAATAGGATATATTTTTCTTAACTTTGTGGTGATGCTATTTTATGGAGATGTGTTAAACAAACCATTGAAGCAAAATTGTCTAATCATTCAGAAATCATGGTACTTCATGAAACAAGTAGAGAATGATTATGACTAATGTCACTAGTTCGGCATATCAAGGGGAGTTGTGAGCTTTCAGAAGTCACAAAGAAACCTACAACATCCTGAATATGTTAAATAGAGACATTCTAAAGAATGTCTTTGCACGTTATACCATTTTTCTTCAATGAGATTTTTTTTTTTTCACTTGATTTTTTCTTGAAAGGTTTTTAAGGAGGCAATGTCCACTTGGATTAATCCTAGAGAATCATATTCCTGAAAAAAACGATTGCGTCCTTTTCTTTCATTATAAATCATTTACTTGGATATAACCCCAAATAATGGTTGCCTTGATCCGGATACACACTAGCTCTAGTCATTTCCTCCTCTGTAAATATTGTTAATAGGAGGAACCCTAGAGTTATTCTATTTGGCTACAATTTTTCTCTTCCCCTTATTTTTATAACACAACTATTTACTGATTACTTCTTTTGTAAACCGAAGCAAAATTTACATTTTATTACAGATAATCCAAATTATGAAAAATGGGTGTCTATGGAAACTGCCAAGCACATCATACATACATGGACTAAACTTGATGCAAAGGCTGGTAAAATAATTTCAGCCAAACAAAAGTCATTCACTGTACCAGTCAAAACCTAACTATATTTAACATCTGACATCCTAAAATTGAAAGCAATGAATGATATATTGTATTTATGAGAGATTGATATCCACCCATGTTGTCAGAACCGGACCGGACCGGCGATTGGATAGAACGGTCGGTTTTTCCCTAAATTTGGGTTCAACCTGTGAACCGTCCGAACCATTTCGCAATTGAACCGGCCAAATTTTTTTAAATTCAAAAAAAAATTATCACGAGAAATTTGGACTATTTGGCTCTTGATTTAGTTTTGATAGACCTTATAGTTATAAAATTAAACCAAACCATATACTAAGAACCAAACCAAACCAATATACTAAAACCAAACCAAACGAAGCAGTAAATATGGATATCTTACCTATTTGAATCAATCCAAACCAAGTCTATTTGAACTCCGGTTCGACCTGTACCAAAGATTTTAGTTCGATCGTCGGTCCAATTTTTAGAACTTGGATATCCACCAGGGATTATCAAAGACGTCTGCGTCGATGTGTCTTTATCGTAGCTATATATATCTATATATGTAAATGCAAGATAAATTTATGGCACAAGCAAAGTATTTCCTAACCAAGAAATGGATCATTATAATATCAACAATAACAAAACAAAAAAGCATAACAAGATGCTGCCTCCATATCTTTAATTTCAAATTGATTAAGAACTAAACCCCCAACTTTTCCCAAGCACATAATCTTCAAGTTCAAGAAGTCATGCTAACTCATCAAGAAACCCAGGAAGAACAGTAATTAGTGCACAGGTGACAATCAACAGCATAACAGTCAAGCCGTCGACGGACACGACAGCCGAGGAGAAGGATGAGAGGGCTGCGGGGACGGTGGGGAGGGGAGGGGCTGGAAATCAACGCCACCGGTGACGTTGATGGCGAGTTTCATTCCGTTCCAGCACTGGCCGCGGCTGCAGATGAAGTAGTAACTGCCCGTGTGGTTGAGCTGGAATGCGTAGCTGTTGCCCTTGCTGTAGTTGCTTATAGGGTTCTCCGCGGAGCACTGCTCGTAGGCCGTGGCGTTCACTTGGACCACGTCGTAGTAACCTTTCTCGTATAAGAACACTGACGACCGACATCAACAATACAGCGAAAGAGAGAAAAAAATTGTTACAATCTGTACATTAAAATTAATCATCAACAAAATTTTGGCGAAACATAGATATTATCATATGTTTTTGACATAGGAGTCTATATATTTTTACAAAACAATTAAAAATTGGAGGAACTAGACCTCGAGCCATGAACTAAATCCAAACTGAAATTTATTCAATCAACACAATATGAAGAACTTTTTGAGATAATGAACAAAAAATAATAATATTCCATAAATTAGTAACGATGGAATTGAATCTAGGTTGCTAGCAAGGACAGAGGAGGCTGGTTATCTCACCTAGTTTAGTTTTTAAAAAAACATTAATTTCCTTTAGTTTTTTATTTTGTTTTATCCTTCTATGTATATAGGTTGTCACTTTTGGCACGAAGTTTCATGATGATTGTCCTACCTTAGTGAAAGTTATGACTCCATCCTCGGTTGATAGAAAGTAACTCTACGACATCAAAATTATATAATGACGCCGCTTATATACTATATTCGGACCCTATTGCACATCGAGTCGTGGTGTACTGGTAACACCACCGTGCACCGGGGGTGACGGTCGGGTTCGAGCCCTCCCTCCTACGGAGGTGGCTGGGTGGCGGTGGCCACGGCCTCCGGACCAAGGTCGGGTGGAGTCGTCCACCGGCTTTGATTTTTTAAAAAAATAATAATAATAATAATAATAAATAAAATAAATATAAATAAATATATCCGGACCCTATTCCAATATTTGAGGATGCAAAAATACTATTTTGTTAAAAAAAAGGGTCTTCGACTTTTGTTAATTGAAATAAAATGTACTATTTTGACAAAGAAAAATTATATAATGGGGGTAAAAGAGAGCTACTTCAATTTTCATAATGCAAAATTTTGTTGAATAGGAGAATATGTTTCATTTTTAAAAAATGAGAATTTACTGCATGGGAATAACTGACCCAATAAAATTGTAGCACATGTTGGACACACAACCGACACTCCAAATATACTATGATACAAAATAGGTGCAGTGTCCATATTGACGGTCATTACTGTGTGGTTCCTATCAGTGTTCTTGCAACAAAGAAGAAAACCACATTTTCTCTCTTATATATTTTTTATTTAGAAAAGTAATAAAGGAGCAAAACTAATTATTAATTGAAGGAAATCCTGTCCGAGCTCTCTAGCCTAGTGGTATTAGAGTGCGGACATCCGGAGGGACCGGCAAGGTTCGAGCCTCCCAATTGTGTGTGTGCGTGTGATTTCAAAAAAAAAATGAAGGAAACCCTAATTTCAATAAAGAATTTTATAAGGAACACCATATCCATATTGGTGTGCTCAGACACGGGAAGCGAACACCACATCGATATGGTGTGTCCTACTATATTTTGGGTACGTTAAACCACACAAACACGAAAATGGTCAGAGTATTAGTGTTATTTAGCATAGAACTAGTATTCAAAGAGAGAGAGAGAGAGAGAGAGCAAACCGAGCCAATCGCCGACGTAGAATCGCGCCCCGGCAGCCCATTCGGTGAAGTTGACATTTGGTGCCCAGTGGCCGCGTTTTCCGCCAACGGTGTGCCTCTGGGCACCTACCGGATCAACCGCGAACGATAGCACCACAACCACCGCAGCGACCAAAAACTGACCTGATCCCCATATATTAGTGAAGAAAGAAGAGAGGAAGATGAAGTTATAATTGTACTGGCATGCAAATCTGGAAATTTTTTATCACACTTTCTTTCTCTCTTCATTCTCCACGCAAAGCGAAGCAGTGCCTATTTATTTTTGGAACGGACGGACGCGGTGTTTTAATTAGAGGCCAACTCTATCCCAACGGCACTATTCTGCCACTTAATTATTTCCCCTCTAAATTTGAACTAAGTAGAATTAGCATTTACATCCCACTTTTAGTATTCGGTCAAACAGCATGGATTACATATGATATCATTTGGAACAAACTAGTGTTTTCAACATGAAAAAAAAAAACAAAACAAAAAGAGAATTGAGCATTGGACAACAATAAATCCACTCGCGAAGCATGAAATGTCCACCTTACCTAAACCCAGGCGAACATGACGTGTTATTGACATGCCAATAGTGCTTGAAAGTTTGATGTTTTACAATTGACTCGTTCCAAAGAAAAGAAAAAAACTAGTATGATTTCTAAATATTTTTTCAATATCTTACAATCAAAACATCTATGAATCTTACCTTACCCAAATAAATCTCAGGTATTATATAGATATTTTGTTGGTGTTGGATGGAATTTCCAACCTACATGGAAAAATTTTGGAGTGTGACGAGCGTCATCCGTGTGACGAAGAAACTTGGGGAGTGCGACGAGTGCTAGCTATTAGAGTATACGAAAAAACTCAGGTATCAGAGCAGGAGGTGTTGTCCCAGGCCAGCTAAGTTCGTTCGGAACTTGGTCTCCCACCGAGTTCAATCCTCGGGGGACAGACGTTGCCTCGATCTGCTAGATCGAAAACTCCGAACTCGGACCGAGTTCGGTTGTCGTGAACTGTGCAGGATTTTGGTGTTTTATGCACCGTTAGATCACATCCAGTGGTCCAGATTAATTACAATTTTGGAAGGTATATATTAGGTGTTTCTAACCCTAAACAATATGTAAGAAAAGTTTACAACTATGGAGAGTGAAAGAGAGTTTGACAACTACTTGAAGAGGAGGTCGTTTTCAGGTAATCATTCTTGTCGTCTTCGTTCTTCGTGAGTCTGTAATTTATTTCATGTTCCAAGGAGTGTGGTGATCCGGTTTTGATCGATGAGAAGCTTGTAAGGAGTCGGTGTATTTATTTTATTTCGTTAGTGGAGACATTTCAAGGTTGGACTATGATCATTTCATGGTTTTTTTTTTTCTATCTAGTTTTTGACACGTAAAAATTGCTTGTATCTGTGTTTGGCTTTCTTTGTGATTTTGAGATTTTGTTTTGTATGTTTTTCTTCGGTTTTCTCGCAGCTTCTTGGTATTAGGGAACGGTTTTCACATTTTTGTTTCCAACTGATTGGTATCAAAGTCAGGTTCTGCTGATACCAATAGAATGGTATTAGAGTTTTTGATTCTGTTGAAACCAACAGAGTGGTATCCGAGCTTTAGTTTTTAAAGGAGGTGTTAGAGTTGACAATCAAGCAACGAGAAAAGATGGACACAGTCGTAACGCATGGTAAACCTATACGGTTCCAACTAAACTATTGGCGGAACTAGATGAATGATTGTTGTTCGTCAAGAAGCTGCATCTTCGGTATTTTCTTCCGAAAGGTCCAGTGATAAATTCGAGGAGGGCTAGATATCAAGCACATACAGATTTGTGCGTATATGCAGCAATTCGTTGATAAGAATATGTACAATTACGTTGTCAATATAGAGAACGCAAGGACACTTTGGGAAAGCTGGAATCTTGTACGCGAAGAAGACCGAAGTAACAACACTACAACAATAGGGCATACAATAGCAGTTTATCTATAGCGTTCAGCCTCCCTGCTATAGAATGTTCATCATAGCGTTTATTAGTCTGTGCTATTAAAAGGTCATACAATAGCAGTTTATCTATAGCGTTTGAGTCTTCTGCTATTTAATATCATCATCCATAGCGTTTATTGGACATGCTATTAAAAGTACATACAATAGCAGTTTATCTATAGCGTTTATGCCTCCCGCTATTAGAAGTGTCGTTACAATAGCGTTCATTATGCAGTGATGTTAAAGGTATAGATTCAGAAATTCGGTTCATTTGAAAAAAATTGAAGTCCTACTTTTGATATATTTTTGACATATAACAATGTATAAATTCATTATGCAGTGAGGAAAAATGTATATATTTGAAAGCATATATATATATATATATATATATATATATATTTTGAAGTCCTACTTTTGATATATTAATTTTTGACATATATAACAAGTGTAGAAACTTATAATTTTTTAATATAATTAAAATATGATTTCTATTTATTCGGTTTAACCGAATAAATCGATCAAATAACCGAATAGTTTATTCGGTTCGGTAATTCGGTTTTGGTTTTGGTTAATTTTGGTTCGATTTCGGTTTTGGAGTTTTTGAATTTCGGTTTATTTGGTGTTGACTATTTCGTTTCGGTTGAAACCACGAATAAACAGAAGGCACCCCTACATAGGTATCCCAGTTCGATTAGGAGTAGCATCATATTGTATATATTTTACATGATTAAAAAAATACTATAACATATTTTGGATGCTATATAAGTTACAACGTCGTAATGGGATTAAATCGCTACCGTAAAAAAAAATCATGAGAAGGAGCTGCAGAATACTCTTCAGATTTGGTTTTTTTGATTGGCTTTGTTTTAAAAATGTATATATTTAAAAATCATTTTTATTTTTTTGATTGGCTTTGTTTTATTTTGTTTGGTTTGATTTGGTTTATTTGTTTTTAAATTGGTTTGGTTTTTATCTTTTGTTTTTTCTTTCTCAGATTGCTTTAATCTATTAGTTAATTTATTATTATCTTTACAATAATAACAAAATATATTAGTTAATATAATTTTTAATATTAATTTATACAATAAATAATAAAATTTGTTATTAACTATATTAGTTAATATACAATAAATAAAAAAATTTCTACCGATAAATAAAAAATAAAGTTTTTGCTAAAACATAAATAAAAAAATAAAAAAATTTGAAAGGGAGAAACATTCCTCTGGCCAGTCCATATGCGAAAATAGGGACTCCCGTTTTTTTATATTAGATTTTGTTTTATTTTGTTTTGCTTATTTGTTTTAAATTGATTTGGTTCAATCTTTTTGTTTCTTTCTAGTTTGATTTTATCTATTAGTTAATTTATTATTATCTATAATAATATCAAAATCTATTAGTTCATTTTTATATTAATTTGTATATTAACTAATAAGTTTAGTTATTATCCACATTACTTAATATAAATAAATATACATATTATTATACAAATTAATTTGTATATATTTATTTATATACATAAAATAAATCATATATAAATAAAATTAAGTACATACAAATATAATAACAAAACTTAATATATAGAAATTTGTTATGAATATAAATAATTTGTTATTATCTATATTAATTTATCATTAATTTGCTATGAATATAAATAATTTGTTAATATCAAATTAAGTATAAACAAATTTAATATATAGAAATTAAATTGTTATTATCTATATTTATTTGTATAATAATATATTAATTTGTTATTATCTATATTAATTTATTATTTATTTGTTGTGAATATAAATAATATGTTAATATACAAATTGAGTACATACAAATTTAACAACAAAACTTAATATATATAAATTTGTTATGAATATAATTTTTTTTATTATCTATATTAATATATCATTAATTTGTTATGAATATAATAATTTGTTAATATATAGAAATTAATTTGTTATTATATTTGTTTGTATAATAATATATTAATTTGTTATTATGTATATTAATTTTGTCATTAATTTGTTATTATCTATACTAATATTTTATTACAAATTAACTAAAATTTTATCAATACTAATATTTATTGTATAAATTATTATTTATTATTATTATTTATTGTATAAATTAATAACAAAATCATAGCGCAAAGAAATCTTCCGACGCTAATATAGTTAATAACAAAATTTATTATTTATTGTATAAATTAATATTAAAAATTATATTAACTAATAGATTTTGTTATTATTGTAAAGATAATAATAAATTAACTTAATAGATTAAACAAATCTGAGAAAGAAAAAACAAAAGATAAAAACCAAACCGATTTAAAACAAATAAACCAAATCAAACCAAACAAAATAAAACAAAGCCAATAAAAAAAAAACCGATAGTCCTCAATTCCGACAGATGGTGTGGCGAAAATTGGACCTGTCAGAATATTTTTCTATTTTAAAATTTTGAAACTTTTTATCTTTTACCAAATTTAATTGAAAATTTTATCGTTAGAGCAAATTTTCTGCTAATATTTCGGTAGCTGAAGTTCCCCCCAAAATTTCAAAGTGAATAGCTTCCCCCCCCCCCCCCAAAATTCCAAAGTGAATAGCTATTCCCCCTTACCCAAAACCTAAAAAAATAAAATTCTAACTTCTCCCCCCCTTCTCACCCGCTGCCCACAACTTTCCCTCCTCCCTCCTCCTCACCGACCCGCTGCCCACACCGGATCCCAGCCTCCCTCCTCCCTCCTCCTCACCGACCCGCTGCCCACACCGGATCCCCGCCTCCCTCCTCCCTCCTCCCTCCTCCCTCCTCCTCACCGATACACTTCCCACACCGGAGCTCCTCCTTCGTCCTCCCACACCGGATCTGCTGCCCACAACGGCTCGCACCAGTACGGCAATATTGGCGCACGGGAGGCTTAGCGAGGTCAAACGGTGGGGCACGGAGTGACTGTAGAAAGTCGGGGCGTCCCTTGGCTAGCGGAAACGTCTGTACGTCCGCTTCAACAGCTGATGGAGAAGGCTCAGGGGTCGGGTTCGTGGCCGAACGGGGAGGAACGGTCGTATGGGTTTGAGCTGGAGGGGGTCGCCGCCGTACGCGCGCATGCCTGCAATTTTTTTTTGCAGGTAGCTACAGTGGCAGGCGCGATGGAGAAGAAGTACTGGTTATTTTCTTTTTCCTTCTTTCTTTTTTTTTGCATTGTCTACATTCTGTTTGATGTAATGCTTCAAAGCTAAATGCTACTGACATCGTACTAAATGTATTATTTCTTTGTAGAGTTGATTGAGAACACCAGTACTCTGTTTCCCAATTCTAATTTTTTTAGCATCCTAGATTTATGCTGAATCTTGTGGTCAAAGATATTATTTTGGTAAACTTTTTGTCCATTATTTGTGCCTCAAGAAACTTATTGTGAAATTGATTCTGTATATCATTCCAGATATGGTATGACAATGTCCCTCACACCAAGCTGGTTGAGTATAAGAAAGACCAAAATTGGGTGCAAAAGTCTGGAGAATATCTTGTTTTTCCTGGAGGTGGAACTCAATTTAAAGAGGGAGTTGCAAACTACGTAATGTTCGTTGAAAAGGTATACTAAACTATCTGAATCTAGAGTCTGAAACTAGTTACTTGTCAGATTTTAATTCTTTCTGAATCCACATTAAAAGGCTTAACATTATTGAAATATTCTCTTCTGAATTTTTCAGTGGAAATTCTTAGTTTTAGTTTTACTTTTTAATCGTCTTCTACTCCACTTTAATTTATTGTAACTTGTAATAGAGATTGCTATTGAACTGTTCCATGTAATTGACAATATGAAGGAATCTGATGATCACTAAACTTAAATAATATGTGTTATGAACATCTAAGAGTAGACATATACAAACTTCTTGGTATGGATTGGAATTCTTCAGAACCCTTCTTGTGTATAATGTAATTTCTGGATACTTGTATTAGCTTTTCTGTTGTTGCCCTTTATTTGGCATAAGTCTTGAGTTCTGAACTAATTACAGCTATTTGACTTGTCCGTTACGTAATGTGGACCAATTTTCTCATATTCTGGATGCACCAGATGCTGCCTACTATTGAATGGGTAGACGCACAAGAGTAATCCTCGATGTTGGTTGTGGTGTTGCAAGCTTCGGTGGTTATTTGCTTGATAAGGATGTCATTACCATGTCATTTGCCCGAAGGATGAGCATGAAGCACAGATACAATTTGCTCTTGAGCGTGGAATCCCCGCTTTTCTATCAGTTATTGGGACTCAAAGGCTTACTTTCCCTGATAATGCATTTGATCTAATTCATTGTGCCCGGTGCAGGGTCCACTGGGATGGAGATGGATTTTTTTTTCCCAGTAATGACAAGGGTGTCCCATCAAGGATTTCAAAATTCCTTCAGTTAGGCAATGTGAGGTCTTATATTTCCTTATATTTTAGTGTTGGCGATACACTTCATCCTTCTGAGTATGGATATGATGTCTTATATCTTTTATTGTTCAAATGCAGGTGGAAAGCCATTGATGGAGCTTAACAGGATTCTTAGGCCAGGTGGTTTTTATATCTGGTCTGCCACACCTGTTTATCGTGAGGGTACGAGAATAGTTGAACTTTGTGGCTTGAAACTGTATACGTGATTATAGTTTCTACATCCTGCTGTTAAGTGGTGCGACATTGCTTCTGACCCTACACACTCTTGTGCAAAATTAAATGTTGTTTATATGAAGGTTCACACTTATATGTTTGGATTTTGAAACTACTAATGTTGTCTATATGAATGTGCACATGGATAGAACTACTAGTGCTTCATTGAGTGTCTTCTTATGCATTTAAAGCTTCTGTGTACAAATTTCCAAAGAGTAACATTTAATGATAAATGTTATCCAGCCCACTGAATTTTGATTCCAATTTCAAGACTTTTATATGATAGACATAATCATTGGTATATTCACGTGAACTATACCTGTTTCTGTGTGCTTGTGCGGATGGTTCTACCATGTATGTGCATGTGCCTTGTATTGATAGCTAAATTCTCATTAATTTACACTGATGCAGTCAATTGCAGGCATGGCGTTGCAAACGGCAACCCCGACTACTGCCCCTGCCCCACATGTGGTAAGAGTTTTTTTCCTTTACCTAATCCCCTGCTATTCTGTTTTATCGACCTTCAAAGATACAACTAAACCTTTTGCTAACCTCTAGCATGTTTATGATTCTGATATATTGAGAAATGCCTTACAGGTTGGAAATGCCTTTGTTCATCAGTACTACCATGTTCTTCTTACATCGCCAGATCTGTTGCACCGATTCTATCAGGATTCGAATATTCCGAGTCGCCCAGATCTTGATGAAGTGAAGCCATCTGTAAGCATTATGTAATCTTTGTTTGTATGAAATTATTTACTCCTTTTATCCATCATTATTCAATTGTGATTTTCATTTCATTTGATTACTGTTAGATGTAAAAACCTTTCAATCATCTTTGATATTGAAGTTAGTTATACTTTATGTAATCTTATTCATGGTTAAATGTATTTATATGCATTTCAAGAAATCAACTAATTGAATGCCTTACATTAGTTTTATTTGTCTTGTGGTAGACTTCAGTGTTCTTTGTGGAGTTACTTAGTTCGATCCTTCTTAGCCACACTGAAGATTTTTTTTCCAGCCCTATATAGCAGGCAATATACCTCTAATGTACATGTATTGCAATCCATACAAGTAATGTCAATTATTTCATGTTCTTTAGGCTTAGATTCTCCTTATTTGTTGTATCACTTTAAGATTTTTAACTTTTGTTGTATCAGCAGGGTAAGGCATAATCGATTTTTTCTTTACACTAATGATTTGTATTAGTGCACTAGTAAGGCATAATTTGGACTTATACTCTACTGTATCATTAGCCTAATGATTTTTCCAATTAGTGCACTGGTAATGCATCACTAGTAATTTTTTCTTTACACTAATGATTTGTATTAGTGCACTGGTAAGGCACTGGTAAGGCATCACTAATGATTAATCATATTTTTGTATAGGCATCACTAATGATTTTTTCCTTACACTAACGATCTTTAGTGCACTGGTAAGGCCTTCAGTCAAAAATGCACGCACTCGAGATAGTTTTTTCTTTACACTAATGATTTCCCCCTATTTTTGTGTAGGTTGGATGAAGGAAGAGGATGCTTTCTGAGGGGTTTTGGTTGTGGATAGGTTCGAAGGGAGCTAAATGTTAGATAGTCAACATTTTGGGATATATGTAGCTGATACACTGTTAATGTTTAATATTTGGACATATGTTTGGTACTACTTCGTTGTTCTACATGGACAAATTAAGGATTTTGAATGTTTGGTACTACTTTTGTTGTTCTACATGGAGAAATTAAGGATTTTGAATTGGTACTACTTCGTTGTTCTACATATGTTTGGTACTACTTCATTCTGTGATTGATTCGCATTTAAACATTTGAATACCTGTATTTTGTGTAACTGTGGGCTGCATTCTGCAAATTTTCGAATACAGAATTTTCACTCTGCAATAGCATTCTGACATGCTATAATAGCAGGAAAGAAATGCAGATATATGAAAAAATTTTGACTATGCAATAGCATATATATATCGAAACGCTATTATAACTCAACAGCGTTCAGGAACGCCATAACACATTTATAGCGTAAACAAATGTTATTAGTAAGCTATAGCGTTCGTAAACGCTATACAACCTATACAAGCGTTTTCCAGTGCAATAAAAGGACTATAGCGTTCATGAACGCTACAACTGATGAATAGCGTTCATGTATGCTATTAAAGCTCTATAGCGTTCACAAATGCTATAAGCTATATACATCGTTTCGAAACGCTATACATGATCTATAGCGGCCGTAAACGCTATAAACCATCAATAGCATTTTAGAACGCTATACTTTTATAGCGTTCTTGTACATGGGGTTATTATAGCGGGGGCATTTATAGTGGACGCAATATGCTATAATAGACATTCTACAGCGTTTCGAGCACGCTATTATATCCCATATCTGTTGTAGTACAAGTTATTCATGATCTCACAAATGATGGATCTGGGGTACAAAGATGTTACGTCTATTACGGATCACCTTAGTGAGTTTCAGGACGAGATTGACCAGTTATCCTCTATGAAAGTAAAGTTCGATGACGAAGTTCAGGAACTGTGGTTGCTGTATGCATTGTCAAAATCGTGGGAGACCATACGAGTGTCCATGATCGCTTCTGTTCGAGAAGACGTGGTCAGCCTGAAGTTCTCCAAGTGCGGGTGTCATGACCCACACCCGCTTTTCGGACATGAGCTCGTGAGCAAGCCAGCTACGTATCAAGTGGACTCCAGCCCAACTCGAATACGTAAACGCTGTCAAGGCTATGCTATACTGCCAAATCATGGCAATTCAATCTATATAATCTACAAGAGTAATATAAGCATAAATGAACAACTATGGGTCGTGGTCTGCAGTCCACTAGCATAATGTCCGATAAGACTCCAAAGAATACAACAAGAGTCAACAAACTGAATCAATAAATAGGATATCTCATGATAATGAAAGAAAAGCAAGAGTTGGATGAGCTGGATAATAAACATGGTATCAATACCTGAATCTCGTAAGCAAATCATAATCATCTGAAACCCATAAGTGTCATAATCATCTGTCATCCAGAACTGCTAACTAACTCCACGCAATCACTAACATGAAAAGATCATCAGGTCCTCAGGGGACATAGCAAGATACATAAAAACATGCCTATCTAGTAGTTTAATCATGCATAAATTATAAACAGGATATAAGCAAGGAACGAGACATACATATAGCAAGCGACTATGACCAAAACTGCTAACAAGTGACTATCGACAATTGGCTACTAACAGGTGACTATGAACTGGAATACAAGAACAACTACACGTAACTGAACTGCTGGATGAACAAGTGAACACGAGATCAATGGAATACCAAACCCTCGCTCCGAGTGGACTCGCAGGTTTGAACTAATCACTAACCCTCGTCCCGAGTGTGGACTCTTTGGTTAGTTCAAGGCAAGGCACCATCGTCCCGAGTGTGGACTCTTTGGTACAAATAAACAAGATAACACCCTCATCCCGAGTGTGGACTCACGGATGTAATCAGATCAAGACAAATACCCTCGTCCCGAGTGGGACTCTCTGGTGCAACTGGTCAACTCTCGTCCCGAGTGTGGACTCTCTGGTTGAGGAAATGATAACAAGGATTTAGCAGTTCAACTACACGTACTCGTTCTAGGACACGACTCAAGCAAGGTACTGGTGAGACAAGGTACAACTCAGTCAAGACACAAAAAAGACCACTCTAGTATGAACTATGATGTGAACAAGTCCAGTATAGCTACACTATCAAGTCACGAAGGGTGATATACAAGCAATCCAATCAACTGGTGAACATGGTATAAAGAACATATAAATTAAATCGACTAAAGAACTAAAATAATAACATGATAAAATAGATCTATAAACATGCAATAAACTGTAGAGGAAGGCAAGGTATCTTGCCTGGTGTTCGCCCAATATTTTGCTGAGAAATACCGTATCAAGATCTAGTCCAAGCCAAACCATGAACCGCCCTTGGCACAGTCCACGAAATCTATCAACCCAACAAACAACCAAGACTTATCACCCAACTATAACTTTATAGGAAACAGGATCTCCATTTGAGATCCGGGAAATAATTTATTTTGTCAAAATCATACTACATCTATATGTGCTATCTAT
The DNA here is from genome assembly GCA_029216955.1 of Iris pallida. Classification (NCBI taxonomy): domain Eukaryota; kingdom Viridiplantae; phylum Streptophyta; class Magnoliopsida; order Asparagales; family Iridaceae; genus Iris; species Iris pallida. Next base: position 11,269,321 of record JANAVB010037219.1, read on the forward strand.
TAATTTATTAATGCCATAAATTAGGTTAAACATGATATCTATTTACAAATTATCTGTATATAAAATACATGTAACAAAATAAATAAGAAAATATGTTGAAGTATATTCCCCATATATATACAATATAGTTGACAAAGAGTATAATTCGTATTTATTCATAAAAATATATCATTAAACGATGGATAACTATAATACACTCATATGTATTTCTATATATATACAAACAAGTACATATATGTATGTAGTTCAAAAACTCTACAAAAACTTTATTACAGACATATATATATATATATATATATAATATATATATATATATATATATATTTGAAATAACAACTTAATCCATGCATAGAACTGTTCATTCATTCTTCAATAGGTAAAGAGAGATGGCATGTAGGTAGTTTTACCTATAGCTGCTAGATATGGCCGTCCATACGAACGTAACTGCTACCACTGTGCTTCTCCTCCTTCGTGCATGAACGAGAGGCATGCACTCCTCTGTAGTTCGCCAAGTGTGCGACGATGGAGGTTCCCCGCAAGATTAGTCCACCCGAACACGTCGTGCGCGGCGTTGCGTGTTGTTGTGGCGAACCCGGCGCTATCAAGAAGGTGGCAACGGGAAGCATGTTGCTGTTGACGAAGTATACGATGACGCCTGGTCGCATGCAGGGTTGACGAATGTCGACGTTGTAGCGGTTACTACCGACGACCCGACTGACTGCAGCGACTGCCACCTGGACGGCTCGTGGTCAAGGCCAGTGGAGTACGAGGGAGGCCGTTGCGGCCGATGGGGGACGCCGAAGTGGTGGCACGAATCCAGGTGGGTCCGCACTTGGTTCGGCCGATACTGAAGGAGGCCGGCCTTTATGCGACGGGGATGGCTCCGGTGGTCACGCGGAGATGGGTTGCGTGCTTGCAACATTGCCCAACCCTACATGGTTTCTCCGGCTGGCTCGCGGAGGCGAGTCGGTTTAGCCATCGAGCGTAGGCTCGGCCGATGGGGGACGTCGAAGTGGTGTGCACCGCCTATTACCAGCGGCGAGGTCGGTCGAAGGTTCGGTCGGAGATGCTAATGATGGTGATGTCGCTGGTGTTAATGGTGCGGCAGAGCTGATGTCGGATGGGGGTGGTGCCGGCCGGGGACGAGCGGGAGCTCGAGAAGGAGGGGAGAACGAGAGAGGGTGAAGAAAAACCTTTTGCGGCTAGGGTTTTTCCTGTGGGAATAGTGTACTGTAGGTTATATAGGAATGCGGGGTCTGAGAGAACGGGTTGGCTTCAATGGTAAAAAGCCTTGGGTTCATCTGTTGGTCTTTCTTGTAAAGTATTAGAGAAGCTTGGGCCTAACACTATTACAAAGAATCCTTGTATAAGTGCATGGAAGACCCGTATTATATTTTTAAAAGATACAAAGTCCAGGCTAGTAATTTACAATATACAATAGGCTTGAAAGCCCAATCTACATGTGGTTTTGGTCCAAGGAACTAACTCGGGTCTTCAACTAAGGAGTGGGGGCCTATGGCTTGGCTGTGCCATTCTAAATGGGCTGGGCTGCTGCTTTACATTTCAAAATCTTTTTTTTTCTATATATAAATTATATCTATATATATATTCAGATATATCCTTTATGAGTATAAATTCTCAAAGAATCCAGAAATAAGTTATCATAATATTTTTCCTAATGTAGGGCTTACACCCATAAATATGTTCGTACAATATTTATTCATAACAAATCACAACGTTCAATAGTATTTATTTGTATTAACTCACTACTAAAATCTGCTCCATTAGCGACGTAAATTTAGCGACATTCCCAAAACGTCGCTAAATTGTGCACATTGACGACGTTTAATTGAAACGTCGCTAACAATCGCTACTAGCGACGTGACAACGACGTATATTAGTTACATGAGCTAGTCGTCGTGAAACGTCGCTATGACGTTGATAATAGCGACTAATATAGCGACGTTAGTATGAACGTCGCTAAATTCTAATTAAATTAAATTCCCTCCCCCCGATTCATTCCCCCATTTTACTCTCTCACTCTCTCCCTCCGGCGCTCTCACTCTCACTCTCTCCGCGCTCTCACTCTCTCCGGCGACTCTCGCTCTCTCGATGACCTCCTCCCTCTCTGGTACATGACTCTCTCTCTCTCTCTCTCTCTCTCTCTCTCTCTCTCTCTATTTTGGTTGTTGGTGGTTGGGGGGGTGGGTGGCTCGAGGGGAGGGACAGGGGGTACGGGTGGTTGGGGGTGAGGAATGGTTGGGGGTGGCTGGGGGGTGGGGCAGGGGTGAGGCGGCTGGGGGTGAGGAGGGGGCTGGGGGGAGGGGGGGTTAGGGTTCGGGTTAGGGTGGTAACACGTGGCTAAAGACGTTAATAAATATCGCTAAAAATGTTAAGGTTAGAGGTGGGAACACGTTAATTATAAATGTCGCTAAAAACGTTGCTAAATTGCTGACGTGGCAACACGTGGCACTGAATCTGATGTCAGCACATCGTCGCCAAAACGTCGCTAAAGTGTCACTAAACGGTGACCACATAATAACGTCGCAAATTACGTCGCTAATTAGCAACCACATGAGAACGTCGCTAATTAGCGACGTTAACAACGTCGCTAATTAACATCGCCATAGCGACATTTTTTTGATTAGCGACACACTTTTTTTCGTCGTTTAAATAACGTCGCTAGAGACGTCGCTAAAAGAATTTAGCGACATTTTAACTGGGTTTAGCGACGTTTGTGAACGTCGCTAATTCGACAGATTCTGGTAGTGACTATTATATCAATAATAATAATAATGATAATGATAAGGACAACAAAATTCACTAAACCAATAATGGGTGCAAATGCAATTTATATATACAGTCTACTTGTCCCAGATTGTACAAGGACATATTTTATAAAATTATCATTGAATATCGAATAATCTTGATATCTATAAGATTTATCAATAAAATACTCAAAAACATGCATTAGATCATTAAAATAAAATAAGGCATAATCATACCCAAAAATACATCAACACGAAGGTCTTTGGACGTATCGCACGACTACAATGGCTTGTGCTCGGTTCGGCTCCAATTCGGACTAGTTTGGTACAACCGGGTCTTCTATACATCAAAAAATTAATTAATAAATAATTAAAATATTTATAGAGGTTAAGTCGCAACTTGGCCTGGTTTTCCTAGTTAGAACAATCCTATGGCTCGGCCTTCCCTAACATAGCTAATACACTAGCCAAAGTACGCAACTGCACTATCCGTGCCACTATTTCTGGTCACCTGGTACTCCAATTCCTAACCATGACTAGAGTCATCTACCGCAATAATTAACTAATTAATTATTTATAAAATTCAAAAAAATTGCCATTTAAATCAAATAAATAATAATAATAAGAAAATATTCTAAAAAAAATTTGGGAAGCGGAGTTACAAATCTACCCACCTTAAAATAATTTCGTCCTCAAAATTCTAATTCGTAACTATTCCTTAAAATTCAAAAGTAAGTCCACTTACCTTAATCTCCTCGAATTTGATGTCTCAAAGTCTTTTATATTTTCTCCTGATCATTTTGTAACTACGAATCTTGAGGACTTCTACCCACCTTGGGTCACATTACTCCTTCAAGTACCAGTCACTAGAAACTTTATAACCTCCCAACTTGTTGTTAAACTCACTACCAGCATCTGTCTAGGGCATATGGCATCTATAATTCTTCATATCTATAAACAACCACAAATCAATAATCAAACTTGCATATAGTACGGTTTAAGAATTTCTGATCTAGTCAGCACGATCATTTGTCACTCTAGAATTGGAAGTAAGGAAAAGTAATAGCACATGAAGGCAAGGAGGAATAATCGAAGGCAAATTTAAAGTTTCAAGGACGATAAAGAAATTTCTAAGAGAATTTTTCAAGTCAATATGGATTAATATTTCTAAGGGTAAGTCAAATTCGTAGGCTCGTATCAGTACAGTTATGTAACCGATACGATATGCTCTGACCTGCATGGGCCACCAAAGCGGAGTACTGAATGAAGGGATATGGAGGAGATCTCAGGGTACTTCATCCACATCCCACTCAGAGGTATTTGTTTCAGAGAGCCACTGCAGGAGTAAAAGTCGAGGTCCGGGCAGAGCATAGGCAAGTACAAGGGTCTGTGCAAGGACTCTAATTGCTATGATTGTAGTAAGAAGGGAGAATACTACAATGGTTGGAATACTACACGGTTGTCTCAGCATATAGAGGCGATATGATCACTATATGTGATGAAATTATCATGAAACATACATGCGATGACAATTCTTGGCTGATGGATTCAGGGGCTTCAACGCACGTATCTCACAATAGGGTATTGTTGCCACCTACACAACAGAAGACTGTGGAATATTAAAGATAGACAACTGAGATGTGTCAAATGTTGTTTCTATTGGAGATGTGCATTTAAGAACCAATATTGGTGTAGTTCTTATTCTCAAACATGTTCGTCATGTTTCGAATATCTATTTCAACTTGGTATTGGTTGGAAGGTTAGATGATAAAGGATTCTTCAATATCTTTAGGAAGAGTCAGTAGAAGCTTTCTAGTTCTATGGTGATTTCCAAAGGAAGCAAGAGGTCTGGTTTCTTTTATATAGAAGGGAGCACAGGGGCATTGAGGTGAACGCATGTAATTAAAGATGTGTCTATGAGTTGTGGCACAGACAGCTTAACCATATTAGAAAGAAGGGAATGAGCTACTTATTGAACAGAAAAGTGATTTTGGAGCTTAAGTAAGCAAAGTTGGAGAGAAGCACACTTTGTTTGGCGAAAAAGCAAAATCAGATGACTTTCCAAAGTTACTCATCTTCAAGGAAGCCGATGTTGCTCGAGGTAGTTCACTCGGATGTCTGCAGTCCAATAAAGGTAAAATCTATTTGTGCCGCTTCTTATTTTGTTACTTTTGTTGATGATTGTTCTAGAAAAGTTTGAAGTTATGCTTTAAAAGACCAAATATCAAGTGTTGCCCACTTTCAAAGAGTTTCAAGCCTCTGTTGAAAGAAAGACGTGCAAAAGTTGAAGTATGTTCGGTCCGACAATAACGACATATACATTAGCCTCTTTGATGCTTACTACAAAGAGTAAGAGATTTTACACCAGAAGACTCCGCCAAAGATACCTCAGCTGAATGGTGTAGCAGAGCGTGTGAACCGGACAATGATAGAGAGGGTATGGTGTTTGCTGTCAGAAACAAACTTGTCAAACAGTTGTGGGGTGAGGCTCTTAATGCTGCTGCTTATATTATTAATTTGTATCCTAGTGCTTCTTTGTAGCCTGATAAACTATGGTACGACGCGGAGCTGTCATATGACCACCTTCGATTGTTTTGTTGTAAGGCCCTCGTGAACATACCGAAGGACGAGAGATCCAAACTTGAAACGAAGATGGGACAATATATCTTTAAAAGACCAAATATCAGAGAATGTCTTTATGTTCTTTAGCTTTCTGACTTGTGTCGAATTTTAAAAACCTTTGACCTCGTGGCGATGCGATGAGTCATTCCATATAATGAGTCCGTAATATTTGATGAGACTAATGTGAGTTGCCTTCTAATTCCAGAAGTTAGAGAAGTTGCATCCGTGAACAAAGGGAGTGCTTTGAGCAGATCGAGTAGCTTAAGGGATGAACCCTCGAATGCCACCATGGAACGGATGCTGCACATGTTAGAAGTGCAAGACAGGCTGAGGCCAATCAGCACCAGAATGAGCATCACCAATGGTAAGTCGAGAATCAGCACAGACCAACTGAGGCATGGCAGACTCGGTTTAAGACCCAATTCGAGGTACAATTCAAGTTGCAGCAGAAGCAGTTTGATAATCTACATCAGATTGTCCAGATAGTTGTGACCAACAACAACTCTGCGATGATGCATGTCGCAACCGAGCCTACAGCCCGACCGATTAAAGTCAAACTGGAGGAGCATGAGCGTCAACCTGAAGCATCAATAAGTAACAACTTTGATGTGTCTAAATTCAAGAAAATGTGCCACACTTCTTTCAGCGGTACCGAAGATCCTTCCCTGGTGATCGATTAGTTGGAAAAGTTAGAAGATCATTTTGAACTTTTAGGCATCAAAGAGTCCAAGAAGTCGTATGTGCTCAACTCAAATCTGATTAAATGCGCACGACTGGTGGGCCGTGTAGAAGCGAGTAATTTGTCCCGACGATGATACAGTGTTGATCTTTTGGGCCATATTTCGAAAGGTGTTCGAAGTTGAGTACCTTCCCGCAGCCGTTTGATAAGAAAAGGAGATTGAATTCATGTAGTTGAGGCAAGGGAACATAACAGTGCGATAGTACGCATCAGAATTCAACAAGTTGGCCAAATTTGATGGTGCACTTGTATCGACTACGGAGGGTCGTGCTTGACAATTTGAAGTGTATCTGCAACCCTATCTCTGCCCACATATCGGTACCAGAATACAAGACCATGGGCGAGTTGCCTTGAGTGCCAATATCCTCCAACCGCTGCCGGTGCTATGTATTATTCTCATCACAAAAGCCCTAGCTATGCAAGAGGCAACAACGCTACAAAGCGTCCAAACAACAACCACTGGGGTAGATTGTCATGCCCCAGTCCCAGAAGTCAAGGGACTAGCACGTGACATGGCCAACTAGTACACACTCAAGGATGATCCCAATCTAGGAAACCCTCAAGAATGCACTTAAGCTGTCTAACTAAACCTTAAGTCCACAAAAAATGAGAACTATCGTGACAATCTATATCTCATCTACAGAAGTAAATTGATACAACTAAACCAATTATGAACTGATGAAATAAAATAATAAAGAATATTATAAAATTGAAGATTCAAGTAATCAAGAATTTAAGTCACATCCGGTGGAGACAAATCCACTACAGTAGAAAAAAATAAATATAAATACAGAAAGAAAATAATAAGTAGAATATGCTAAACTATGAATCAATAATGTCATCGGCTACAGCGATACCGTGGTCTGGTGCTAGCACGTAAACCTGCTCGTCTACACCTGGATAAACCTCGTCTAAACCTGGAGAGATCCCAAGTCCTCAGAGGACTAGCAAGATGCATAAAAACATTCCAAATGTAACAGTATAAAATTGTAATCCCCCTTCCAAAATTTTAATACATTTTTATTTTATTAAATTATGATTTTTAGATTTTTATAAATAGTTAATTAGATAATTATTAAGGTAGATGACTTTAGCCATGGTTGAGTTTTGAAGTACCAGACGACTAGGAATCATGGCACGAATAGTGCAGTGGCATGCCATGACTAGTGTATTAGCCATGCCAAGGAAGACCCAGCCATAAGTGTGTCCTAACTAGAAAAACTAGGCCAAGTTGCGACCTAATCATATAGATGACTTAAATATCTATTAATTAGATTATTGACTTTTAGAAGACCCAGTTGTGCCAAACCAACCGGACTGGACCCGAACCAAGCTCAAGCCCGTGTAGGCATAAAATGTGACCAAAGATGTTCGTGTCGATATATTTTGTGTATCGTATTTTACCTTAAATGCTCTACCACATATATTTTGTAAGTAATTATTATTATTATTATTATTATTATTATTATTATTATTATTATTATTATTATTATTATTATTATTATATATAATAATGGTTAGATATTCAAAAGATATTTAAAAGTATGCTAAATGGTTTTCTTAGCTACCCTTGTGTATTTTTGGAATATTTAGGCTAAACCTACATTTGCATGTATAACTATTATTGGTTTACCTTGTTTGTTATAATTATTGTCATTATTAATATTGTTAATATATTTATAATAATGCCATTTAGTATTTTGAATTAAATATAAAATAAATATTATTATATATATTCATATTTCTATAAATAGCCCTACGGTATGTTGTGAGGATTTTCCTATTTTTAATGAGTATTATTCATATATAGATATGTACGTATATATAGGATTATATATAAATACATATATGAATATGGATATAACTATATATAAGAGATATATATATATAAATATATAAGAGATATATATATATATATAAATATCATTCTATCATGAGATTATGAAATCTCATGATATCAGGAAAACTTTCCAAACCTCTGAACCCGACCCACACACCCACGTATACATATAAAACGAGAGGAGAACGGAAACAAAACCATAATCAAACCTCGACCCCAGACCTCGGTGCACCGCCCAGGCGGCTGTGCGGTGCCGCAGCCACCGCCGGCCGGCGATGGAAGGTCGCGTGCGTGCATGCCGCACGGATATAGCCTCCGCGTAGACAGCAGCAGCAATCACAGTGAAGCCCACTTCGTAGCAACGTACTTCCGTGCATGCTCGACCATTTTACGAACCGATCGTTCAGGTGCGTAGACAACCTATCCAACTCTTAACCCCTTTAATCAGTTTGTTTTTAGATATTCTAGATTTCCAGGAAGTTCGACCCAAAGCCGAACCAAAACTGTTCGAAAATCAGAACAAAGCCTTAGGCGAATATCCCAACTTAGAAGCCATTTTTCACCCAGGATATTCGGTATTCATGAAAACTACATGAACAACCTTTTAGACAACATAACCGAGATGGAGACCCCATTATTCGTTTTAATTCTAGTTGTTTTCACAGCAATAGATTTCAGGTTGCAAAGCACGAAAAAAAGTTTTCTAAAACAGTAAATTTTAATAAAAACCCTCCGATACCACATGCATCCCGCCAAATCGGGCGACGTGGTCACGAACCGAAAGCATCAAAAGGTACGTATTGACTTCGCGGACGTGTGGGCTTTGACGGAATTCAAATTGGTTGCGTGTGTGCGACGAATTTGATGCGTATCCGTCGAAATTCACCGTATCGGCCTCTTTGCAAATTTTTCAATTACTTTGTGCACGTTCGTCAAATCGAGACGAAACTTACGCCAACAGGACCGTATCATTTTTTTGGTACTAAATGCCAAGTTTGGTCTGATTCTGAGATAGTTGACCGGATCGTCGTTTTGCGGGCCCTACGATCCGATTTAACGGGCGACTTTGTGTACGGCCCGCCAGAATCCAACTTTGGACATACGGTTGGGTTCATATCAAAAAATCGGACATGCAGATACATAGTTTGACGACTTTAGATACCATAGACTTTGGCAAACTTTTCGGTGCAAAGCGGGTCCAACGGCGGATACTGTTTTGACCCAAAATTACTGTTTTGTCCCTGTGTCCAGAATTGGACTTAAGGACAGGCAATTCTAGATAATTTGACTATTCTGAGAACATTGGTAATGTTTATTTCAGCATCCGAAGACTTTTGCATGTGATGACTTTAGTGACTCATCTGAGTGGTTGTACTATCAGTTTTACCAACACAGGACCTCAGGCGAGTATATCTATGATAGTTTTCATATTTGATTATCTCTATGAATCATATACGTAGTAGTTTTTTACATTGATATTTTATTAGTTCTTGACACGATGTTACACGAGATAGTAGTTATAGATTCTTTACATGTTGTTCGTGACTAATCTATTACCGTGTTCGTGACCTGTTTGGATCTATGAGTACTAGTCGGACGGGAAAATACTCTAAACATGTAAACAAATCCAAAATTATTCCTGCCTAATAGCAGTCGCACACTTCACGTGCGGGGTACCAGATTTACCCTTAGCCGTTTACATGTCGAAGTAGTATTTCAACTCACTAGATAGATACAGTTTCTGGTTCTGCAGTATACATTGCTAGCTACATGTCTACTCTGTTTATGTACTCTCTTGTCATTTTCACCATGCTCAGCTTTTGCCATGATTCCGTGTTATCTTTTTTTCGTTTATTTCATTATTATTTACAGATTTATGGATTTCGTCATTTATTGAATCTATTGTGAGAATGTACTCGTTCCATTCCAGACTGGAAACTAACATTTTTCAGGTTTAGCCGCGATCACTCTTAGCATTGGGAAGGCATGGGTATGCTGAGGTCAACCTAGATAGTTGAATTAGCTGTCTTTTCTATTTTGTGAGACATTGTATTTTCTAGCAAATATGAAGTTGTGAAACCTTGTAATTTGTAAACTTGATTTAGTAATGTGAATGAGCAATATATGTTACATTTTGTGATTTTGAGCATCTTGGCCGTGACAGCGTTCTACCGTCGACTCTACGGCGTAGACTGGCTTGGACATGTCTCATATCCGAAAAGCGGGTACGGGTCGTGATAAGTTTTTGTGGTGGCCCATGTAGGTCAGTTTTTGCAAATTGTGCGAACTCGTGGTAGTAGCATATTAGTCGTACTACTGCGATCATGCGACTAGGAAATACTCATTCACAACTAAGAGTAAGTCAATTTTAGGATAATGGTTAGGACTAGGAGTCCCTAGTTTACTTTGACAGTTGGGTAGTTAAGGTTACTACATAGGCCTCATCAAATTCTAAATCATATTAGATGATTTTCATAGAATGATGCACTATTGTATTCTGATTCGATAGTATTTCTAAAGTGGGTAGATTCGTAACCCCTCTTTCCGAAAGTTTGGAAAATGTCCTTTTATTTATTTGTTTGAACTAAAATGTGATTTTTAGAATTTTATAAATATTTATTATAGAAGGCCTTAGTCACAGTTAAGTTTTGGAGTGCAAGATAACCAAGAATTTTGGCACTGAGAGTGTGGTCGAGTACTTTGACTAGTGTTCTAGCCATGGTAGAGAAGGCCGTTTCATAGGTGTGCACTAACTAGGAAAACCAGGCCAAATCGTGACATAACCCTAGGAATAATTTAATTACTTATTATTAAAATTATTGGCTTTTAGAAGACCTGGTTGTTCCAAACTAGCCCGAACCCAATCCAAGTCCTGGTGGTCATGTAGTGCGACCAACGTCGTCCATGTAGATATATAGATGTGTATATATATTGGTAGTCCATTTCTAGTGTTGTGAACAATTTCCATAAATTATATATTGAATATAATATATGTATTATTGCTATTTAAATTTATAATTTACTTGGAAATAGGACAACCTTCTATTAAAATGATATTTTGGGATTTACTTAGGCTATACATATATATATATATATATATATATATATATATATATATATATATATATATATATATATTTGTGTATAAATCTATTCATAATAGGTAGACATAGTGCTTTATACATAGTTTTTCTCGATCTTGAATATTAGAAAAATATAAATTTAAGTTTATATTTCTCTCGCCTTCGATCATTTCCTCCCTAATCATAATCATTTGTACAACTTTATCTTATGTCTTCTCTAAACATCATCATATCATAAGTTCGTATCACTTATATTCTTTTCCTTGGACCTAAGGAATTATTTTTAAAATAACTTCTCACTCAATTGTCTATTAATCTTGAGTTAAGTTTTTGGATTCAAAAGTTTTCTCTCAATCGTTGAATATTGAATATCCGTGAAATAAGGATTATAAGATTTTACTTATTTCAACTTCGATCATTATCCTTCCTAATCAATTATTTTTCTTTTCAAGAAGCTGATCTTATACTTGAAGAACAGATACTTGTACTTTTTTTCTTTATCAACTTGTATGATATTTTAAACTCCTTTGATATCCTTGAGGATATAGTTGGAATAATTTTGATGACTTGCGAGGACAAGACAGCAGCGCACTGTCGTCACTTATTTGAATTGTCGAGACTACAGGTTCACTGCAGCCAGCAGCGTACTAGCGTGGCATGACCCCTAAGTTGAAATAATTTTAAGCAAGCATGGGTGATCGAAAATTATTAAAATTATGTCTTGGTCGTCTTATTTATTCTTGAATTGTTATGTCAAGATTAGATAGAGTTGATAGGGTACTCGTTACCGCAACATAGCTTGAGTTGTGGAACCAAGGGTTTAATGCAGCTAGCTGTACACTGGCGAGACATAAATTCTCGGTAAAATGACTTCGATTATGTTTACGAGTTTCGAATACCATAGAGACTACGTCTTATTGGCATATAACTATTAAGTTTTTAAATTGATAAATTTGTGCTTATTCCTAGTCACAATCTTCTTAATAAACCGGTAATTCTCCCTTCCTTTCTTATCCTTCTATTTTTCAGATTGTCATCTTTTAATATAATTTCGACTGGATTAAACTTATCTAGATTTTTACTCTAAACTCGTGCTTAAATAATTATGGATAAATATTTTAAGCATATCGAAACGATTTTGGATTTGATCATCCTTGAACGATTTCGATCATGACTAGACTCCTTATATTATATTTCGATCGAGTCAATTCGTATCCTTTCCTAGGTTTGATTATATAATCATACCTAAACAGTTTTTCTTAACTAATTGATCATTCCTAAACAAATTTGATCACGACTAGACTCTCTTGACTATAATCATAATCGTACATATATTTCAAATCAATTATTGCTAATGTTATATTTTTTATTCTATTTTGAACATGACTATTTTGACCTTGTTCATGCTCGTGCCAACTTTCTAATTTTATCATGCATGGATGACTTGCATGATTAACTTTGATCGTGACTGTATCTTAACTTATATCTATGGGACTATAGCCTTGTTTAGATTGCATCTAGAACCTTGATCATTCTTAAGAAATTCGGTCGTAACTCGACCATGTTGACTGTAATTGGATCATGCCAAATTATTTCAATTTAAATCATTCTTAAACATTAGGTTGTCAACTAGACCATTTGACCGAATATTGATCGTGCCAAATCACACTCTCCTTTTTGTCTATTATTTTTACTATTTTGATCATATCCATGATTACCCGTGACTAAATAGATCATGAATCATATCACTCCCTTGATTATACCATTCGTCATTTTATTCGTATCAATTGAAATTTGGTTTCATGATTATTCTTTAAAGTCATGCCTAATTGTGTTCAAAAACATTTCTAAGGTAAAATATTCTAATGTGGGTAGGTCGTAAACCCATTTTTCTGTTTTCTTAGATTTTCTATTTATTTTATTTTAGTTCAAGTATTTTTCCAAATCGGGAAACAATTTTTATTCTATTTCTATTTTAGATATTTTGGAAGAAAAAAAGGAAGCGATTTGCAAAATTTTAGAAGTGATTTTATTCTATGATTATTTGAATTACGATTTTATCAAGAGTTATATTAAATTCAAATTATTACTATTTTATTTTAGAAGATATTTTATTTGTGAAAAATATACAGCTATTAATATCTGAATTATTCTTAACAATATTTTGACAATTGATTTTATTACAAGGATTATTTAAAGTAATAGGTATTATTTTAGACAAAATTTTTGTAATTGAGTTGGAGTATGATTGGGTCAAATTCCTAGTTCCCAAAACCCCCAACCATCCAAATCTCTATTCCTAATTCCCAAAATCAATTCCACATCCCAAACCCTAGATTCCCTTTTTCGGAGTTTCAGAAATTTCTATTCATTTATTCATTCACATATTTTATTTGTCGGGGTTGAAGGCAGATTTTTGTCGATACTTTGTTAATGATTATTTTTCTTATCAAACTCGCTTCAAAATTAAAAGAGCATTTTAGGGCTTTTAGAGTTTCAAACACTTTCTTCCTATTTTATTTATTTTATTTGATCAAATTCTTTTATCATAAATTTCTACTACCTTTCACCAATCTACCAAATCTGCCTATCCTAATAGTCCTTAAATTCGAGGACGAATTTATTTCTAAGGTGGGTAGATTTGTAATCCCCCTTCCCAAAATTTTAATATATTTTTATTTTATTAAATTATGATTTTTAGATTTTTATAAATAGTTAATTAGATAATTATTAAGGTAGATGACTTTAGCCATGGTTGAGTTTTGAAGTACCAGACGACTAGGAATCATGGCACAGATAGTGCAGTGGCGTGTCTTGACTAGTGTATTAGCCATGCCAAGGAAGATCCAGCCATAAGTGTGTCTTAACTAGAAAAACCAGGCCAAGTTGCGACCTAACCCTATAGATGACTTAAATATCTATTAATTAGATTATTGACTTTTAGAAGACCCAGTTGTGCCAAACCAACCGGACTGGACCCGAACCAAGCTCAAGCCCGTGTAGGCATGAAATGTGACCAAAGATGTTCATGTCGATATATTTTGTGTATACGTATTATACCTTAAATGCTCTACCACATATATTTTATAAGTAATTATTATTATTATTATTATTATTATTATTATTATTATTATTATTATTATATATATATATATATATATAATAATGGTTTGATATTCAAAAGATATTTAAAAGTATGCTAAACGGTTTTCTTAGCTACCCTTGTGTATTTTTGGAATATTTAGGCTGAACCCATATTTGTATGTATACCTATTACTGGTTTACCTTGTTTGTTATAATTATTGTTATTATTGATATTGTTAATATATTTATAATAATGTCGTTTAGTATTTTGAATTAAATATAAAATAAATATTATTATATATTCATATTTCTATAAATAGCACTACGGTATGTTGTGAGGATTTTACCATTTTTAATATAGTAATAATTTTGTGTCATTTCGTGTCCTTTACATATCCGTATTGGACACGTATCAGTCTAGGTGCATTGGTGTTCGACGAAATGCCACAGTGGGCATTTCGATCCTGTTTTTGAATAGAAAAATAGGTTTTCATGTGGCTTATGAATTTTTACACGACTGAGCTAGATTCGTGTCGAGTTCGTGTCGATCTGGACTCGTGGAGACGCCCGCGCGCGCATGGAAAGCACTGTCCTGCTACCCGCGAGTTCGTATGGGTTATTTTGGACACGTGGATGCGTGTCCTTTGACACAGGCCTTGGGGCAATGTCTGACACGACATCCCCAAGACCACGTGTCCATTGGGTTCGTGTCGAGTGAGGGATTCGACCCGCACTGGACACGAGTGCACAGTCGACTGAACCCAGTTCAGTATATTTGGGTTTGTGTGGTTTGGACACTTGTGTCTGGTGTTTTTGGACACGATACTTTATGTACAGCACGAACACATGTTGAATATTAATTGCCAACCAATTCTCTAGACTTTTACTGCTGTTTCAATGTTTAAATAGGAAATCTCCTAATTGACTGATACTGTCAAGTATCAGTGTTTGTGTACACTGTTCCCTCCCATTTCAATTTACTTTTAAATGTTTTTATCATGAAATTAATGTGGTTTAATTATGGTTATATATTGATAACATGATAGGGTTTGTTAATGAATCATTTTGATGGTTTATTGATTTCGAATTCATTGAATTCCCAAATGGACTGGTACATGCTATCTATTTTTTTTATTCTGAGTTTATTCTAGTTCAACTGATTCTAATAATTATTTGTCACATTAAATCGATTGTACATATGTATTAGTATCTGCTAGGTTGATTGTTACTGATTTTGTTAGATTTTAGGTTCGATTTGGTTATTGGGTTGTGATGATTCACTAATTATTCAAATCTGAGACACACAGATTTTTCCCTCACATTTTCACACACACACTCTACACTTGTATATTTGTATACCACTGTTCTTCAATTCTTGAGATGAATGCTTTAATAAACCTGAATAGGAATCCTAAACCTGAGTTTATGATCTTTGAATTTCTGAGACATTTGAACCTGGGTTCACCTTGTATTCACTGAAATTAGTTTGATTCACTGTTAGAGTAAAACTGAGATTTCAGTCATGACTAGATTGGGTTTGATTTCAAATGTTAATGTTAATATCTGAGATTCAGGAAACTGAAATGGTTTTGATACATTACCTATGTGTATACCTATGGGTTTTGACTGTTAAGTATAAAAAAAATCTGCGAATTTCCTTTTTGTGTAAAAACCTGAGTTATATCATTATCCTGTCACTTGAGTTTGAAACCTGGGATTACATTGAGCACTGTTTTGGTAAACCTGGGCATGATTTCCTACCTCACTGTTAACTGTAAATTGATTCCTGAAAATAACTTGAACACTGAACATGAGACACTTTGGACACTGCTTTCCTGTCATTTGGTTTCCTGGGATTACATTGTACACACGCACACAAGAACCTGCCTATCCTAGTATCTAGTATACTGTCACACTATACTAGCCTACACACAAGTACACACACACAGTCATATATACTCACACACACACATAAAAATGATAACTTGAACACTGGATACTGTTCTTCCTGTCACTACACACACACTGAAATGGGTCCTGTACACAGGACAGTGACACACACCCTATTACACATGCACACACAAACACATATTTATGATTCACACACACACATTGCCATGATATGTCCTTTCCCCCTCTCTATGTATATAAATATATATGGCTATATGTGTACGTGAGCCTATAGCTATATGTGATATACATATTCTTATGTGTATGTATGTATATATATATATATATATATATATATATATATATATATATATATATATATATATATATATATATATATATATATATATATATATATATATATATATATATATATTTTTTTTATTTTATATATATATATATATATATAAAATATATATATATATATATATATATATATATATATATATATATATATATATATATATATATATATGGGATGTACATATAGGTAGCCTTTATGTTAATGAGTGTACTACAATATATTAGATATATATATTGTTATGTGTATATGTGTTTGTGGTTTGGCTTAGGCATGATATAGCCTATAGCCTAGGGCTCTTAGCCTATGGTGTGTTTGTTTGTCTAGTGAGAGTCTAGTTAGACTTGTTTAGTCTTGATTAGACCTAGTTAGACTAGCATAGGCAAACTTGACTAGTTTAGACTTGGTTAGCCCTAGTTGACCTAGTTTGACTTCTAGGGTTGACCAAAGTTGACCAAGAGTTGACTTGGGTCTAGATTGACCTAGAATCATGTAGAACTTCATATTACCATTTTGGACTTGTTGTGACTTGTGCTGTTCTGATTAGGAGCCAGACACCTCTCCTCGGACAGTACATTTCATCCGGACACTCAGATAGCAGGCGAGTACATTCTCTGATCATTTTATATCATGTTTAGAATTATTCTCCTACTTTAAATTACTTTACTTGATACTGTCACGTTGGTCACACGGATTAGTACTATATGGATCCCTTCTTGAGATGTTATCCCCTCAGGAAGCATCGGATACTACATGTTTTGTGCGTTTTACTTACATTGTGTATCACTATGCTTCATGGTTCATTGATCACTTGTGACATGTACTCTCATAATCACAGAGTCTTTCTTGAATCCTCCATTTATGGGCATTCCTAGAATCACCCATTTTTGGGCCTACCATGTATCATCCCTTGTGGGCCATTGCGTGGATCATAAAATAACCTGGCTGGATCCATGTTTATTGATTGGGGGTACGGGGGAGTTGAAGTAGACATGTGAATAATATCCAAGTAGTATCTCATCTGATCACCTCCGTAGTGTCTCATCAGAATCTCCTATGCCATTCACATGTTTATATTGTACTCTGACTCACTAGCCACTGTTAGTTCTCTACTTATAGTAGATATTTCTATTACAGTTCTCTCTCTGTTTATATTCTGTACTTTCTTCAGTTTTCTGTATCTTACTTTACTGCATGATTATATTTTCTAACCTGCTATGAACTGTTGAGATGTATTGTGCTCGCTCCGTCCTGATTGGGCACCGTTGAATGTTTACATAGGAAGAGGATGAGGCTGGTGTTGACACCTTCTATGGGACAGCCCTAGACGACACTTGTGAGCTGGACTCTCAGGAGGACCCAGCTCTAGCTGATGACATTACCCCTACTGTCTAGACTAGTTTAGTTAGGCTTTATTTCTGTCATTGAGATCTGGATTGTATATATTCTTTCATACTCTGTAGTTGAGACCTTATATTTCTGGATGTTGCTGAGTTGTTATCTTAGACACTTAGACTCTTCTGATCATCTGTATTTTATTGAGTTCTATATCATATCGTGCTTCTTCTTCCTTAGTTGTGATTGAATTTATATTCTGTTATGTCACCCCCATTCGGAGAGTATAAACTGTTTAGCCTTATACTGTTAGATGCATGAGACCTAGGACAGCGTTCTATCACCGACACTGCGACGTAGGCTGGACGTATCCACTTTTCGTGCCCTTACTCTAGGGTGCGGATCATGACACATTTTTAGTGGTGGCCTATCTAGGTCGAGTTTATGTAGTGGTATTCGAACTAGAGTATCACTACAGCCTGCAGTAGGATTAGGATATTTTTGAGGGTACTCAATCACACTAGGAAAACTCTTAATCAGATTCATTTTATCTAAATTTGTTGTTTATTGTCTTCCCTTAAATATAAACTGTCCTCCTTTGAATTTTTGCTTCATTCCCAGTAATTGTTTCTTGTTTTGATCTGTCTTCATGATGGTTATGAAGACACGATCTTATCGCTCCGGTCCGGGGATTACTATCGAGAGGCTGGCCACCTCTCGTCCTGTTCATCAGGGCCTCGAGACCGCAGCTCCTGTTGTGCCGACTCAGGTTGGCGTTTCTGCTACATTGGAGGTGCACCTCTGTCTGTACAGAGACTTTCTCCCGTCATTCCCGATTTCTCTCAACAGCAGCGGTTCATGCAGCATCAACAGCAGACCAGAGAAAACCAGCAGGGGCAAGCTATCGTCAGGACAGTCGAGGATGCACAGACCATTAGAGATCTTGCTGCAAGTTTCGGTCTTCTCGATTCCATTTCCACAATTGCCTCTTATAACTATCTTAAAATCCGATTCCATCAGTTCCTTGTTGATTGATTAATTTTGTCATGTTGCTCTTTTGTTATGTTTGTTTTTTTCAAAAAAATTATATGGGCTAGGTTACCTAAATCATGGGATCTAGAATTTTCGATAGTCGTATTAGCTGGCATAGTGAGGACATATAGTCAGATTTTGGACGTAACCCTCAGGTGTGGGAATTTAAGGTTTTTGCCGTCGCATACGGCAATGCGAAAATTTTAAATACCATGAACCTAGAGGTATGTACCTTAGTCAAGGACTCTGTGATTATCGTAGCCTTGCTCACTAGCATGACGAAGACTCTGAATAACATGATTTTGGACAGACGCATATGATTATCATACCCTTCTGTTGTTATGAGAAATTGTATTTCCATCATCAATAACTTAAGAGTAGGGATATTTAGTTTTGTAGAGCTTATTCATAAGTAGTTCTTTCATAGTGTAATGAGGTGATGACTTGTAGAGTGTCTGTACTCTAGAGATGATAGTTAGTATTGGTATTAGAATAGTAACCCATTGTAGATGATTTCCTTGTTATTATAGTACCAACCAGTTTACATCTAGGATGTTAGTATGCCTTACAGCCTTGATGATTGTTATTATTTTCCTTACCTTTTTTTTCCAGTGAGGCACCCATGACCAGAGCCTGTCCTTGAGTATAGTTGTAGCTCACCTAAGACTGAGAGGCCTATTGTCACGACCCGTTACCCAAATTGTTGGGCCGGGCCGAGCCGAGCCATGTCCAGCCTACGCTTGTTAAAGCGTAGTAAGCTGTTCTAAGAATAGACAATAAAGGATCTAAGCTACTAACAGTTCTAAAATCACATTTAAAGTTCATCACAACACAACATCTATAAGCGAAGGTAACATAAGCACAGACTTAATAATACACATCCAAATATCTAACTGGAGACAAAGTCCAGTATCCAAATATAAGTACAGACAAAGTCTAAGTCTCAAAACACAAGAAAGATAACTAAGCAAGGTTCCCCGTTGGGGCCTCTTCTTGAGCTAAGGCCAGGTCCTCAAAATCAGTGCCATAATATGAATCACATAGCATTTTCTTCTCGAAAAGTGAACCTACAACGTTATCCTGTCAGGACGGGAGCAAGTAAAACCTCTACAACTAAAGTACTGAACATATAATGAAAGAGATGTACAACAAGAAACATGGTGTGATAAGTCTATAAAATAGGAAATACTGGAAACATGGCCTCATGGTACAACTGGGATCACAATATCATAGTAACACAGGGAACATGGCATATTTGGAATCATGGTATATCTCATAATCTATCATGGCAAGGATACATATGTCATAGAGACAGATGTATATGTAATGTTTAAAACTGTAGCAGGTACGTGATCGGTCAATAGATGTACAATGTGCTGGGGCACATAATAAATGTACTTTCATACAAGTGTAAAGGCGATAGATGTACATACGTACAAATACAGCTTTGAGTAATAACCTGCGGCAAGGTATGCATATAAAATACGACCTCGCTCGCTACTATGAGGGGGGCATGATCACGTACTCAACTGTCAGTTTTTCCATAACCCATATATATAACATGTGAAAGATACGAGAACAGTAAAAACATGTAAGAGATACGAGAACGATATAGAACATGTGAGAGATACTGGGATCGGTATAAAGCACGGTAGGTACTAATAGCAGTAAAACAGGTGAAAGTACTGAGAGCAGTAAAACATGTGAATACTCGGGCAGATATAAGCATAGTGAAACATGTACGGGGAACCAGTAAGAAGCATGTGAAGATATGATAACTGTCCTAAGCATGGTAGGGACTAAATTAATGTAACATGTGAAGATTTAACTTGCTACCTCGGTTAATACATGTTCTAGCATTAAAAGACAGTAAATGAGTTTGTAGATGTACTTGCCTCGAGCAAAGCAAGAATACTAGTACGAAGATATAGATGTCCGGTGTCCTGTCAATAATGATATACAAACTCAGTTCTAAGCTATGTTCAATATTACACTAGTGGTGTGACACGACTCCTGACTGGATACTAGCCAAGTGGGGACCTAGCATAAAAGTCTAATGTGGAGTGCCACTATATCCAAACTAACTTCCTAGAGTCTTTATACTAGTATAGGGTGAGGTCCAATACTATGATAACTCAAAACAACTCAAAACTTGCAAGTCGTAATTACTCTATAAATAAATCAAACTGTACACTAAGTTCCAACAATTTTTGAGATAGACAAAAAAGCTTAAATATATATAAAATAAAGTACCAAAATGATCCTTGTTAATTATATAAATTCATACTAATTTTTCTGGGATTTATAAACCTTCATAAATATTTATTAAAAATCAACAAACACATGAATCCTGAAATTGAGTTCTGTTTTCCTATTTTTATAAAATACCAAAAGTACTTATTAAATACTGGAAAAATTATAATAAATTATCTAAATTAACATAGTATTTAAATACAATTTTCCCCAGATTTTTACAGCAATTAAAATATATATAAAAATCCAAAAACAGAAAGTAACACTTTCTGGAAAAATAATTAATTATAAATTAAGGATAATACATAAACAAAATCTACAGATGTAGTCGGATGATAAAATAAATATCACCAACGTGTCCAGAACGGTCAAATCAGCTAGGATAGACTACCCATAAGTCCAATTTAGACACAGGGGCAAAACGGTAATTTTGGGTCAAAATGATATCCGCCGTTGGACACACTTTGTACCGAAAAGTGTGTCGGGATAGAAGTCTACAAAACCTAGCAAATTATATGTCCACGAATCCAAAATGATGATACGAATCCAACGGTAAGTCCGAAATGGAATTCCGATATGCCGATCTCAAAATGATACATTGACGCGGACACTTGGTATCCAGTTTGCTCCGAAATGCGTGTTGGAGCAAATGTCTTCAAAACTCAGCAAATTATATGTCAACGAGTCCAGAATGATGATACGAACTCAACGGTATATCCAGAATTGGATTCCGATGAGCCGATCTCAAAGTGACCCGTTGACTCGAAAAGTGGAACCCGTTTTGTACCGAAATGCGTGCCAGGGCCCACATTCTCCAAATCAAGCAAATTTTATATGAAAATATGCCAGAACGATGCCATGAGTCTACTAGTGGTGTCAGAAATCGAATCCGGAGTCCCGGGTTCAAAAATGGAATTAAACAAGTGCAAATTAAAGAATTTGGACGGCCAACTTTGGCGTCGAATTCGACCAACCGAACGTGCTTAAAATGAAACGAAACCTAAAGGAGAAAGGAAGAGGGTTATACCAGCTGCGCACAGAAACTGGTAGTGCGCCAACCGGAGCTGCGACGGCGAAGATACGAGCTGACGAAGTCGGCTCCACGAAACTGTCCAAAAATAGTTCAATTTAAAACGTCAACTTGGTGGCCAGTTTTGAGGTATCAAACGACAAAATTAACGGACAAAAATTGACATGAGTGAAGATGGATATACAGAGATTGCGACGGAGTAAAACGTTCACCGATCCAACGGTCGGATTGTCCAGAAAATCGGTACGAAGTCGTTGTCCCGAAACGAGATTTGACTTCGATCCCCGCGCGCGTCACGTCGGGATTCCGTTCAAAACGCACGAATCGTGTACGTGGCGCGTCGGAGAAGGTGGCGGTGGACAGGGGTTGATCGCCGGGGGGTCGCACACGGCTGGGGGGGCTCGCCGGCGGCGGCGGCTGGCCGCGGTGGCGCACGCGGCAGCGCCCGAGGTGGCGCGGCTACTGCGCGTACTGCTGCTGCTGCTGTCGCAACTGCTGCTGCATGCTGCGGTACGGCGGCGTGCGGCGGCGCGTCGCCAGGGAGGGGCTGGCCTGGCCGGGCACGATGGTCGGGGGTCGACGGCGGCGGTGGTATTAGTGTGGGGGTGGTGGAAATGGTGGTTGTAATGGTGATGGTAGTGGTGAGTATGATGGTGATGAAAAATAGAGGAGGAGGAAGGAGGAGAGGGTGGTGCTCGGAAGGAGACTCTCGGCCAGGGGGGGAGTCGGCCATGGAGGCTGTCAGCTGGTGAGGGTGGAGTAGTGTGTGTGTGGTTTGTGTGTTGAGAGAAAGAGAGAGATGCATGTATATATTTTTGTATGTGTGTGTGTGTAAAAAAGAGTGAGAGAGAGAGTTGATATTTTAGTGAGAGAGAGAGGGGAAGTCGGTCTTGGGGGGGGTGTGTGTGCTGTAAAGTGGAAGGGGTGTGTGTGTGTGTGTTAGTAATAGGAGAGGGAGAGAGAGAGAGGGATACATGTTTATATATATATATATATATATATATATATATATATAAAAGATATTTAAGATATTAATAAAGTAGAGAGAGAGGAAGAGATATTTCCAAAATAGGAAAAGAGAAATATTGTGTAGGGTATTTGGACAGTCATGAGAGTATAACATGGGGCTTGGGTTCGGGTTCGGTCGAGCCGGGTCGGGTCAAAATCGGACCGGATGAAATAATCAAATTAAAATGGGATTTTATAATCATGGATAAATAAATAATATGCGGGAACTCCAATAAATGGGACACAAGCGTCATGCGGGTTGTAGGCTTCATGTGGGCCACGTCCATACTTTGGGTCGACTAGGTTGGATCGATGTCGGGTCCCGAAATTAAATTGGAAAAATAAATCAGGTTTCACGGTAGATAATAAATTGGCCTAAATTGTCCCAAAAATTGTGCGAAAAAATGAAGCACAAAATGGAGTGTCTGAGTGGGATACGAAGGTCATGAGTGAAGAGCGTCTCGAGTAGATCATTTATGAGAAGTTGGTTCTGAGAAAACGATTGGTCTAGTGCTCCTAAATTAAAAGTCACGGTGACGTGCAAACGAAGATCAAAAATAAAAGTGGGAATAATTATTCAATGATTAATTGGTCTAAGTTGACCCAAAGTTGCACGATACAAAAAGAGAACAAGGGAACGAATTCAAGTGAGATATGATATATCAACAGGAAGATAATCTTGCCTACTTCAAAACCCATGAAGAGAGTTTACAGATATTGGCATCCCTGACGCTCCAGAAGTCAAAGTCATGGAAAGGTACATTAATGGTCAAAAACAATTAAATAATAAAACACTTATCGAAAATAATTTATTTAGAAAATTTTAAAATAGCCCTGAAATTCAGGGGGCTTACACCTATATACATATAGATTGCAGATGGTATTGGCATATGAGATATGGGTTTGGTTGGTGTCTATAGGTCATTGTTGTATAGGATTATTGACATGTTGATCAACTTTTATAGGCAGTGTGCAGACCCTTCACTAGATACCCTATCCCCTTGGTTCAGACTTGTACAAGTTGTTCACTGTACTCAAATTTTATTACCTACCATGTTGCATCATAGGTTTCACTGGACCATAGTTCAGACCCCAATTATTGACTCACAAATATAACCATTAACCCCTTACCATATTCTACATATCTGGAGAGTTAGTATCATGCATACTAGAGGTCTGCACTCACCCCTTAGGACAGTTCACTGTTATGTCCCAGTGCACCTTACAGTATCTGACCCCTTCATTGGAGTGATAGGCATGTGGTAGGGAGTATGCGTTATTAGACCTTGAGTAGAGTTGAGGTGATAAGGGTTAATATATATAGTTTGTATATATATGTAATGTATTTTGATTGGTATGTAGCCTGCACTCATTTGCAGTATACTGCCTATTACATTCCATGTACACCAGTTTGGTTCACTTCTTTAGACCACTGTCCTGCATTTAGTTAGTTCAGCCAGATATAGAGGAGAGGCCAGGTTGATCTAGAGGCATATTTCAGTCGCCATGTAGGTTTTCTTTCACTTTGACTATACAAGTGGACCCAAATATCTTGTCCTTTAGCTCAAATTTCAGTCTCCTTAGCATCATTCCCTTCTGTCTACACTAATGATGTAGACCATTCATCCTTAGCCTAAATTTTGAGCATTTGTTTCAGTCCCTTATAAGTTTAGTCTACTTTAACCCTAGGTTGATCAGTCATATATATATATAGATG
This sequence comes from Iris pallida, assembly GCA_029216955.1. NCBI lineage: Eukaryota > Viridiplantae > Streptophyta > Magnoliopsida > Asparagales > Iridaceae > Iris > Iris pallida. The sequence goes on from JANAVB010037219.1 coordinate 11,294,083, forward strand.
ATATACTTAGGATATATGTGATGGGTTGTTGTTCTTGAGCATATATATATGGTATTTGGGATTGGTGTGCTTAGCTTGTAGGTATTTAGTTATGGGTGACTTGATAGGATTGGGAAGTTAAGAGCTAGTCTATTATAGAGTTTTTTTTTGCTAAATTTTGGTTGCCAACACTTAGGTAGCTAGCATAGGTAAAATCCTAAGAAGTTGACCCGCTGATGACCAAGTACTAGGATGTTGAGAAAATTGACTAGTGATTGACCCTTGACTATGTTTGACCTAGAAGGGGGTGCGATCATCTTAATTTCGAGGACAAAATTTTTATAAGGTGTGTAGGATTGTAACACTCAGTTTTCCAGATGAGGGTAATTTTGAAATTTTGTAATTATAATTATTATTTATTGATATTATTTCATATTATGATTTTTGGTAATTTTAATCATTTTTAAACTATTTAAAATCATGACTTGTGATTCGGTGTTTTGCTAGTGTAACCCTAGAGATAGTGACCTAGAGCCTAGCCATGTGATTAGGGTATTTCATTTATCATTTTTAGTTTGAGGGTATTTTGTCATTTTTTAATTATTTGAATTTAATATATATTATTTGGAATTTAAAATAATTATTTAGAATGGTGTGATTTAAATATTATTTAATTGATTGTCTTGTGTTGTGTTTAGCCCTAACCTATATTGGACCTAACCTAGATTAGCTAGTCTAGTTACCCACATTGAGTTTAGTTAGCATTGGTTAGATAGGTTTAAGTCATGATTAGCTAGGTTGAGTGGTTTGCAACTTGACTAGGAAGGAGCCCTAGATTCTAGGCCATTCATTTGACTTGATGCATTGATAGCCTTAGATGCACCCCTAAAAATCCTAACCCTAGCTAGTAGCCGGCCAAAAAGGACCCCCCCTTGCCTATAAAGTATCTCTTTAGAAAGTTGTGCCTCTTTTCAATATTCTATCATTTTCCTAAGAACTAGGTGAGCCTTCATTTTTATTTCTTCATAGATTAATCATTAGTGCTCCATTTTTATTGAGATTTCTTACATAGTATTCTAAATATTGTTCTCCTACTGTTGGTGGAGTTGAATCTCAGGTTTGACACAATTTGGGGGCTTTGCCTAGCTTTTGGAGAATCTCTTTTGGAAGGCTTTTGTTAGGAAGAACACCCATAGGTAACTCCTTATTCCCCCAATAGATTTTCGATTTCTTGGCATGGTTGCATAGCCCTAGTGTCCTCTAACCGTAGAAATAGGTTTCGTGTCATTTCGGGTCCTTTACGTGTCCGTATCGGACACGTATCAGTCTAGGTGCATTGGTGTTCGACGAAATGCCACAGTGGGCATTTCGATCCTGTTTTAGGAATGTTTTTGAATAGAAAAATAGGTTTCATGTGGCTTATGGATTTCTACACGCCTGAGCTGGATTCGTGTCGAGTTCGTGTCGATCTGGACTCGTGGACACGCCCGCGCGCACGTGGACAGCACTGTCCTGCTACCCGCGAGTTCTTGTGGGTTATTTTGGACACGTGGATGCGTGTCCTTTGACACAGGCCTTGGGGCAATGTCGGACACGACACCCCCAAGACCACGTGTCCATTGGGTTCGTGTCGAGTGAGGGATTCGACCCGTACTGGACACGAGTGCACAGTCGACTGAACCCAGTTCAGTATATTTGGGTTTGTGTGGTTTGGACACTTGTGTCTGGTGTTTTTGGACACGATACTTTATGTACAGCACGAACACATGTTGAATATTAATTGCCAACCAATTATCTAGACTTTTACTGCTGTTTCAATGTATAAATAGGAAATCTCCTAATTGATTGATACTGTCAAGTATCAGTGTTTGTGTACATTGTTCCCTCATATTTCAATTTACTTTTAAATGTTTTTATCATGAAATTAATGTGGTTTAATTATGGTTATATATTGATAACATGATAGGGTTTTTTAATGAATCATTTTGATGGTTTATTGATTTCGAATTCATTGAATTCCCAAATGGACTGATACATGCTATCTGTTTTTTTTATATTCTGAGTTTATTCCAGTTCAACTGATTCTAATGATTATTTGTCACATTAAATCGATTGTACATATGTATTAGTATCTGCTAGGTTGATTGTTACTGATTTTGTTAGGTTTTAGGTTCGATTTGGTTATTGGGTTGTGGTGATTCACTGATTATTCAAATCTGAGACACACAGATTTTTCCCTCACATTTTTACACACACACTCTACACTTGTATATTTGTATACCACTGTTCTTCAATTCCTGAGATAAATGCTTTAATAAACCTGAATAGGAATCCTAAACCTGAGTTTATGATCTTTGAATTTCTGAGACATTTGAACCTGGGTTCACCTTGTATTCACTGAAATTAGTTTGATTCACTGTTAGAGTAAAACTGAGATTTCAGTCATGATTAGATTGGGTTTGATTTCAAATGTTAATGTTAATATCTGAGATTCATGAAACTGAAATGGTTTTGATACATTACCTTTGTGTATACCTATGGGTTTTGACTGTTAAGTATAAAAGAAATCTGAGAATTTCCTTTTTGTGTAAAAACCTGAGTTATATCATTATCCTGTCACTTGAGTTTGAAACCTGGGATTACATTGAGCACTGCTTTGGTAAACCTGGGCATGATTTCCTACCTCACTATTAACTGTAAATTGATTCCTGAAAATAACTTGAACACTGAACATGAGACACTTTGGACACTTCTTTCCTGTCATTTGGTTTCCTGGGATTATATTGTACACACACACACAGGAACATGCCTATCCTAGTATCTAGTACACTGTCACACTATACTAGCCTACACACAAGTACACACACACAGTCATATATACTCACACACACATGAAAATGATAACTTGAACACTGGACACTGTTCTTCCTTTCACTACACACACACTGAAATGGGTCCTGTACACAGGACAGTCACACACACCCTATTACACATGCACACACAAACACACATTTATGATTCACACACACATATTGCCATAATATGTCCTTTCCCCCTCTCTATGTATATAAATATATATGGCTATATGTGTATGTGAGCTTATAGCTATATGTAATATACATATTCTTATGTGTGTATATATATATATATATATATATATATATATATATATATAATATATATATATATATATATATATATATATATATATATATATATAAATATATATATATATATATATATATATATATATATTAACCAAACAACATTTTATTGAATATTGTATGAGGCTCCTAGCGAGCAGTACAGGTTCCTGGGTCCGAAAGACACAAAAAAAAAGACCCTGGTAAGCAAAGTAGAGAATACATAAGGTAAAATGCGAAAATTCGAAAAGAAAAGAAAAACGAAAAGAAATAGGATGGACGAGGTGGGGCCAATCGGCCTAAGGGGTTTCATATATTTTTTTTTTTTTTTTTGAAACGGAATTCAAAAATGAAAGATTCCAGATTTGAAAACCGGGGCACTGCCCCAAGCGCGTTGGGCACGCTGCCCAAAGGGCAGGACACGCGGCCCGATGCGGGCACGGTCCGCGAGGGAGGGTCTTGGGCCCTGTCCCAGTGCGCTGACCGAGGCCAACGCTCCGGCGTTGGGAGCGAGGAGCCGGGGGGTTCTCCGGCGAAGTATCGGCGCGCAGCACCGCTCGAGGGGGAGGACGGGGCACGGCTGCTCCGGCGAGTAGGGCGGGGAAGCTGCGGAGAAGGGTCGCCCGGAGCCAGCGGGAGGTTGGGGGACCGGTGACTGGGAGGACGAAGCGCCGGCCGTCTCTCCAGGAGGGGACGCGGAGGAGCCTCGAAACGCGTGAGTCCCTACGGGGGAGAGGGCTGGCCACCGACGAGGGAGAACCGACCGACGGGGGTTGGGGAGGCGAGGGGGTGGGGGGAGGAACGGCGACGACTGGGGGAGGTGGAGATATATATATATATATATATATATATATATATATATATATATATATATATATATATATATATATATATATGTATGTGAATAGTGATACATATATATATGTGGGATGTACATATAGGTAGCCTATATGTTAATGAGTGTACTACAATATATTAGATATATATTGTTATGTGTATATGTGTTTGTGGTTTGGCTTAGGCATGATATAGCCTATAGCGTAGGGCTCTTAGCCTATGGTGTGTCTGTTTGTCTAGTGAGAGTCTAGTTAGACTTGTTTAGTCTTGATTAGACCTAGTTAGACTAGCATAGGCTAACTTGACTAGTTTAGACTTGGTTAGCCCTAGTTGACCTAGTTTGACTTCTAGGGTTGACCAAAGTTGACCAAGAGTTGACTTGGGTCTAGATTGACCTAGAATCATGTAGAATGCATAGTAGAACTTCATATTACCATTTTGGACTTGTTGTGACTTGTGCTGTTCTGATTAGGAGCCAGACACCTCTCCTCGGACAGAATATTTCATCCGAACACTCAGATAGCAGGCGAGTACATTCTCTGATCATTTCATATCCTGTTTAGAATTATTCTCCTGCTTTAAATTACTTTACTTGATACTGTCATGTTGGTCACACGGATTAGTACTATATGGATCCCTTCTTGAGATGTTATCCCCTCAGGGAGCATCGGATACTACATGTTCTGTGCGTTTCACTTACATTGTGTATCACTATGCTTCATGGTTCATTGATCACTTGTGACATGTACTCTCATGATCACAGAGTCTTCCTTGAATCCCCTATTTATGGACATTCCTAGAATCACCCATTTTTGGGCCTACCATGTATCACCCCTTGTGGGCCATTACATGGATCATAACATAGCCTGGCTGGATCCTTGTGTATTGATTGGGGGTGCGGGGGAGTAGAAGTAGACATGTGAATAATGTCCAAGTAGTATCTCATCTGATCACCTCCGTAGTGTCTCATCAGAATCTCCTATGCCATTCACATGTTTATATTGTACTCTGACTCACTAGCCATTGTTCGTTCTCTACTTATAGTAGATATTTCTATTACAGTTCTCTCTCTGTTTATAGTATGTACTTTTTTCAGTTTCTGTATCTTACTTTACTGCATGATTATATTTTCTAACCTGCTATAAATTGTTGAGATGTATTGTGCTCGCTCCGTCCTGATTGGGCACCGTTGAATGTTTACAGAGGACGAGGATGAGGCTGGTGTTGACACCTTCTATGGGACAGCACTGGACGACACTTGTGAGCTGGACTCTCAGGAGAACCCAGCTCTAGCTGATGACATTACCTCTACTTGCCTAGACTAGTTTAGTTAGGCTTTATTTCTGTCATTAAGATCTGGATTGTATATATTATTTCATACTCTGTAGTTGAGACCTTGTATTTCTGGACGTTGCTGAGTTGTTATCTTATACACTTAGACTCTTCTGATCATCTGTATTTCATTGAGTTCTATATCATATCGTGCTTCTTCTTCCTTAGTTGTGATTGAGTTTACATTCTGTTATGTCACCCCCATTCAGGAAGTATAAACTGTTTAGCCTTATACTGTTAGATGCATGAGACCTAGGACAGCGTTCTACTGCCGACACTGCGGCGTAGGCTGGACGTACCCACTTCTCGTGCCCTTACTCTAGGATACGGGTCGTGACAGCAAATTTTCTAATTACTTTGTGCACGTTCGTCAAATCGAGACGAAACTTGCGCCAATAGGACCGTATCATTTTTCTGGTCCTGTATGCCAAATTTGGTCCGATTTTGAGACATTTGACCGTATCGACGTTTTATGGGTCCCATGATCCGACTCAACGGACGACTTTGTGCACGGTCCGTCGGAATCCAACTTTTGACATACGGTTGGGTTCGTATCGAAAAATCGGACATGTAGACATATAGTTTGATGACTTTAGAGACCATAGACTTTGGTACGCTTTTCGGTGCAAAGTGGGTCCAACGACGGACACCATTTTGACCCGAAATTACCGTTTTGCCCTTGTGTCCAGAATTGGACTTAAGGACAGGCAATTATAGCTAATTTGACTATTCTGAGAACATTGATAATGTTTATTTCAGCATCCGAAAACTTTTGCATGTGATGACTTTAGTGACTCATCTGAGTGGTTGTACTATCAGTTTCACCAGCACAGAACCTCAGACGAGTACATCTCTGATTGTTTTTATATTTGATTATCTCTATGAATCATGTACGTAGTAGTATTTTATATAATATTTATTGGTTCTTGACACGAGTTACATAAGATAGTAGTTATGGATTCTTTACATGTTGTTCGTGACCAATCTATTACAGTGTTCGTGACCTGTTTGGATCCATGAGTACTAGTCGGACGGAGAAATACTCTAGACATGTAAACAAACCCAAAATTATTCGTGCCTAATAGCAGTCGCCCACTTCACGTGCAGGGTGCCGATCTTATTCATGCCTAATAGCAGTCGCACATTTCATGTGCGGGGTACCGGATTTACCCTTAGCCGTTTACATGTCGAAGTAGTATTTCAACTCACTAGATAGATACAGTTTCTGGTTCTACAGTATACATTGCTAGCTACATGTCTACTCTGTTTTGGTACTCTCTTGTCATTTTCACCGTGCTCAGCTTTTGCCATAATTCTATGCTTATCTTTTCGTGGTGTATTTCATTATTATTTACAGATTTATGGATTTCGTCATTTATTGAATCTGTTGTGAGAATGTACTCGATCGTTCTATTCCTGACTGGAAACCAACATTTTTCAGCTTTAGCCACGATCACTCTTAGCATTGGGAAGGCATGGGTATGCTGAGGTCAACCTAGATAGTTGAATTAGCCGTCTTTTCTATTTTATGAGACATTATATTTTCTAGAAAATGTGAAGTTGTAAAACCTTGTAATTTGTAAACTTGATTTAGTAATGTGAATGAGCAATGTATGTTACATTTGTGATTTTGAGCATCTTGGTCGTGACAGCGTTCTACCGCCGACTCACGGCGTAGGCTGGCTTGGACAAGTTTTTGTGCTGACTGGAAACTATCAGAGACAATCAAATACGAAAACTATCAGAGATCTACTCGTTCCATTCCTGACTGA
>JANAVB010037219.1:11306145-11429448 GCA_029216955.1 Iris pallida
TTTTTTTTTTTTTTTTTTTTTTTTTATATTATATATATATATATATATATATATTAATATATATATATTATATATATATATATTTTATATATATATATATATATATATAATATATATATATATAAATATATAAATAAATAATATATGTATATATAATATATATTATATATATAATATATATATATATATATAAATATATATATATATATATATATATATATATATATATATATATATATATATATATATACATATATTATTTTTTATATATAGATATATATATATAAATATAAAAAAAATAATATATGTATATATATATATATATATATATATATATATATATATATCTATATATATATTTTTTGATACTTCTAAAATACAATATTAGTAGCAAGTAAAAATTTATTTTCATATATTAAAGTTTATTTGCAAAGTTACTTATAGATAATATAAAAAAAAAAAATACCAAATATATGTACCTGTATTTACTTTATACTAAATTTTAAAATAATAAAATACTCCTAATCAATTTTTAGGGGGAGTTTTCCATAACAAAATATCCATTTAATATAAAATAATATTTACATCGTATATAACAATTATTTATTAAAATAATTATTTGGACCAATAAAATAAAACACTAGTTATATTTATGCAATACATATCTAGATGGAAAACCTTGAACGCAATACATCTCTATATGGTTTTAGGTTTGGTTTGGGTAAAGGTCAACTGTGTGGCACTACAGAGTCCCAAAAATCAAAAGTCTTTATAACTAATTAATTTAAACTATTTTATAGGTGTTAAGGCATGGCTTGACTTGTTTTCCTAGATGGAACACAACTATGGATCGGCCTTCCCTACCATGGCTAGTATACTAGTTAACGCACACAATTACACTAGTCGTGCCAAAATTCTAGTCCATTTTCTTCTCAAAATTTAACCATGGGTTTGGCCATATATTAATAAATATTTGATAAAATATTTATAAAATCCAAAAAATCACTATTTAAGTCAAATATATAAAAAAATTAGGGTTTTACATTCTACCCTCCTTAAAAGAATTTCGTCCTCGAAATTAAATAACTCATCATGGTCAAGGAAAATACTAATAGTTCTAAGATTGCTCTAGAGGTGTGTTATGATTCTATGGTTTTTTCCTAACAAAGAAAGTAATAATCATTCGTAAACCAATATTCTGCTCACTATTCTTTTCATAAAATTTCAAGTTGTTACCTTCAGTTTCTTCTTGTGTTGTTGTTTCATTTTCAACTGTCTTGGCAAGACATGTCCTGGTCGTTGTGTTCCTGCCTGCTGTCTAACCTGTGCAAACTGTGTCGTCTGGTCAGGAAACGGTCCACACAAATATCCTCCTTGTATTATGGATTGAGTTGGTACTATTGGTTCTGCTAGGCGTCCCTCTAGGCAATCTCGTGTAGGAACCCTACAGGGGGGGTGAATAGGGTCAAGCTAACTAATCAAGCACTTAGCACAAGCTAATGGGCAATTTAAAAATATAAGTGCAAGAGCAGAAGCAACAACAATACCGACACACTATATATCCTGGTATCCTCCCAAGGGGCACTCCAGTCCCGGAACTCTCTCCTGCTTTAATCCTATATTTGAGTAAATAGTTACACATGAGTTTGGATCCGAAGAACTCGCCAACTTCTTACACGAGAGCTTTAGTCCGAAGGCCTCTCCGACTTCAACCGAGAGTTTGGATATGAAAAATCTCCAACTTCAACCGAGAGTTTGAATACGAAGACTCTCCAACTTCAACCGAGAGTTTGGATCCGAAGACTCTCCAACTTCAACATTTCACAATAGGTTTTGATCTCCTTATACAACAAGATAAAGATCTTACTTTTCAACTCAAAACTCTAACACAATTTGTGGATGGCAAATGAAAGCTTTGTTGAGTTGTTTTGTGGATAGGCTTTGGTGGTTTAGAAATTTTTAGGCTCAAAGCATCAACCTTGAATGAAGGGGTTCAAGGCTATTTATAACCAAAGCATTGAAAAGAGCTCAAAGGCAACTTTTCAGTCAATAATCGGTATATAGTCAGTATACCGTCGGTATGCCGATCTGGAATGCAACGGCTAAAAATATAGCAGTTGGGATCATTAAATGCTCGAAATCCGACCGTTGGAATTTCAACGTTACTAAATCGGTATACCGTCGGTATAGATCGCTATTCCGTCGATATGCCAATTTTGTAGACAGAAACTTTCTGTGAACAAAATCGGTATACCATCGGTATAGACCGGTATACCATCGGTATGCCAATTTCCATCCGAAAATGATCCTGGGCTAATTTCTACCCTAGCTTTCGATTTTGCCATCCATTTCTTGTGTTTACAATTATTCCTAAGAATCATTACAGACTCCAGAAATACTGTAGCAGATGCAGGCTTCTTCAGAGTCTTAAAATGATGATGGCATGGCATGGCTTCTTTCCTTGATAGATGTTGGCTTTTTTCCTTGTCGGTAGCTGTCCAAAGATATCCAGTTTGTGAAAACTGAATACCTTTCGGGGGCTTCGCCCCCGAAACCCCCAACGAGGGGCGCTGCCCCCTCGACCTCCGTCAACTGACCGGACAGCGGAACCCCCGAGTGCGTGGCTCCGGAGATGTCGTCGAGTGGTTTAGAGAAATCTTGTGGGATCTATCGTCTTTGGACCACCATAATTTCTTCATTGCATATGTTCACATTGATCTTGCTTATTACTTTTCTGTATGTACATTTTAGACGAACAAAGCAATATACATAATAGCAAGTATGATAAGTTTAATGCATATTAGGACAATGCTGAGTTTAAGTATAAGTGCTAAGGTGATAGCATAAATGTTAGTGATATCATAATAATTAAAATTAATTGAATGACCACAATCAAAAATATAGTTTTGATTTTGGCAACCCAATTAAATTTATGATAGATAAGCTCATATCACTAATATGTAAACCAATAGGCACATATCACCAAAGGTATAAGTATAAGTAGAAATGCTATAGCGATAGTATGAAGATGAGTGATAATAAAATGCTAAACTTAACATATTAACCATATTCAAAAACATGATACAATCATTGGGCCAATAATCTCCCCATTTTTAATTATTACAAATCGTTAAGTTTAGTATGGACACATAGATGCATGTATCAGTAATATACAAAAGACATAAGCAATATCACTGAAAGCATACTACTTAGATTACTTATAAATACATACTTAAAATTACTTCTCCCCCTTTGACATGATCAAAAATAGGCTCTCACGTACAAAAAGATAAAATAAAAACAATCTCAAGCATAGAAATCAGAGCATGGGAAAGTCATAGACAATCATGATCAAGTTATACTAATAAAAAACAATGGGAGAATGGTGTAATGACAAGTTTATAAAGCTACATTGCCAATGTAGAACATCAAATTTTTAAAAGAAGCATGTCAAAACACAATATAGTTGGTAAAACAAATAAAATTGAAAAATAGTCAAAATATAGTTTTACCAACTTGAAATCCAAGAAAGAAACTCCAAAACATAATATTATATGAATAAAACTCTAGTTTTGGAAGGAAGCGATATACCAATTGAAATAAAAGATTTCAATCAAGTATTTCAGTCAAAAGCCCATGAGGATTGGATAATTACAAAGTAATAGATATCAATGAAGAGGATACCAATTGAGATATTGAAATATGTAAACTTGATACCAATTGAAATATATAATTGAAACATTGATCAAAGAAAATGTTTATAGTCACAATTATCCATAAATAAATAGTGGAAAAAATAAAAGAATAATCAATGAAGGTAAAGAAATTGATATAGAATAATCTCATTATTTACAAAGTCTGTTTGCTTACCCAAGTTCATGCATTTGAACTCAATTACCTTATCATGCTATATGAATACCCTTTAGATAATCATGAAAGTAAAGAAGAAAAATATAGATAAACATAAGTTTTTAGGTAATCCTCAATAAGAAAAGCCAAATCAATTAAGCATATAAGGAAAGCCAAAATAATGAAAGCACAATAGTCATCAAGATAAGATATGAAAATTAATATTAACAAAATGACTTATTTAACCCATATAAAATAGAGAGATAAATAATAAAGACACTTACATACTCTCATAAATCCTTCACAAATAAAAATATCATGACCTCAATCAATAGGATATAAAATAGAGGAAAATATGGGTCCATGATGAACTAGGTATACGACATATTACAGGGTATAAATGAATTGAATCAATTAATTTGCTCCCCCTCAAAATATGCGTATATAGTTCCAAAGCACTTATAGTATAAATATATAACTAAAACATTTGGAGGTAAATCAACTATGGATTTCTCCCCTTGCTCAATGCATATAAGGTTACAATATCGTCAAAAGACGAATAATGTCACCTTTAGTCAAGAGAAGATATCCAATTAATAGTCGCTAAAGATGAAAAATCAAAAAAATATTCCAATTAAGCACATATAATCAAAAGATAGCATATATTAGTCTATATAGAAGGATCTTATATTTAAATATGAAGATCAATGTATGTTATCTTTTGAGAAAATGTCATCATGGAAAAGAATAATGTCAAATAAGAACAATCATGATGATAGACAAATATAGCAAAAAAAATAAAGTAAAAATAAAACACAAATATCATGTCCATGATTATCTAATTAAGAAAGAATCAACCATTAAGAAAGAATCAACCAATTTAATGCTTTGCATGGACTAGGTATGTTTTATCACATATGTATCCATCAACCGGGTAATATTTAAACTTTGCCACTTCTAAATTGTCACGTCCCGATTCCGTAGAATCGATAGTCGTCCCCCGGGCGTGATGTCGTGCGAACCTAAGTTGCGATCGCACAAGACATAGTCATAAGATTATCCGAAACACAACACCAAGTTAGAGTACGCAGAGAAATTGATTGACACATTTGAAATAGAAGTAGACTTTTCATTGATAATAAAACTTCATTTACATTGACTCCATTACATTCATTGCCGCGCAGGCGACAATATGACTCGATTATAAAACGAACGCTGATGAGATAGTCGTTCCATATATTATATCCCTTTTTACAAGCAAAACATAACACTTTCCACCTGCTATCGAGGGGAGTCGAGTCGTCATCTTCTTTTGGACTGAGTGCGGGGTCTTCAAAAGGAATTCAGAAACAAGCCTTTAACACACGGACGGGGTTGCAAAAGGGTTCACGTCGCCTTGAGCTTTAAGTGGCATGCCCTTCGTGGTTCGGGGTACCTGCGTGGAGAGCGAGGATCAGTACATTACACTTTGTACTGGTGTGTGGCTATTTAAGTTCCAAGCTCTCATTTGGTTGAAGAGTTTATATGACTTATTTTATGATTGTTTCTAACCATCCTAATGAATTTCAAACAAGCATAATGTAAAATACGTTGGAACTTATCCACGGCGGACCGCGTCGCACCTTATGATACTTACCATGTTCTTTCCTGTCAATTATTATCATTTTCATATCAAGTACAATATTTCGTGTGGTTGGTCACTGGCACCCAGAGCCATCGTGGACTCCTTTTGCTTTTGTTAGACGGGGCCCCTTTCAGTACGAGTAGTGAGCCACGCTGCAAGTCTCCGCCTAACTCGTGCCCAGCACAGTTTTTGTAATTATTTCCTTTATTGGTCGTAACGGTCCCGCGGCCCCGGGTTGCCGTTCGGGGAAACTCTACCTTGTCGATAATTTGTCCATGACCGTGCGAAGGCTATTTTTCTTTTTAGTTATTAAGACATAGCCTACATTCTCTTTGAAAACTCAATCATTTTATCGTGTCCGTGCCTTTGCATTTATTCTTTTATTCGTAACAACATTATCGATTTAGCTAGAAAGGGGTCGAGAAGAGAAGGGTCAGCCACTCACCTTGAGTTTACTTCAGGCAAGAGAACTTGTTGGTCGCACTAGACGTCGCCTACACGATTACCTAAAATCGTACAAGAAACCGATTAGAACACTGCATTATTCAAGAAGTTTGATAGGAAATACGAGTTCAAAATACAAGCCATGAAAACCATCAAAAATATTCACGAAAATGTATTCAGAAAACCAAGGCCAAAACCAACGCAAGCGGCGTAAAAAATAGAGCAACGGGAGGGCTCTTCCGACTCAGCCGCAGAGTCAATCCTTGAGGCACAACCCGCTAAATATGGGACTTGGTTTCGAAGAAGCCATTCCATAACAGGGAATGGATCTTAATTCAACCGTTCCCGTTCGATTTATTCGATCGATCCCGACCTATCGGTCTCGACCGAATCGATAGCGACAGTGTTCCTTTCTCGCGCACCCCGGGATGGAAAACGGGGCACAATTTGGGACGGGACACTACACCATAACCAACTAAAAAAAAGTTTTGTCCTCGAAACTTAAGAATAGAACCTACCTCTACGAGAACAATGAAAGAAATTTTTTTCATTTCCGACTCAAGCTCCCATGTCGACTCCTCGACCGAATGGTTTCTCCAGAGGACGCAGACGAGAGGAATAGCACGGTTGCGGAGAAGTTTATCCTTGTGCTCCAAGATTTGTACCGGCTCTTCGACATATGATAAGTCTGCCTTCAGATCCAGCTGACCCAAATCTACCACATGGTCCGGATCGTGCACGTACTTTTGCAATTATGAGAAGTAGAAGACGCCGTGTTCCTTCGATAATGCAAGCGGTAAGGAAATTTGGTAAGCTACTGGGGCGACTCGCTTCAATATTTCGAACGGACCAACAAATCTTGGGCTCAACTTTTCTTTCGCACTGAACCTGGAAACTCCACGCATAGGCATCACTTTCAGGAATACATGCTCGCCTTCCGAGAAGTCGAGGGGGCGTCGGTGTGTGCCGGTATAGCTCTTCTGTCGGCTTTGTGCTATCTTCAATCTCTCCTGTATCAACTTGACCTTCTACACCGTCTGCTCCACCAGTTCCGGGCCAAGTATCTGCCATTCCCCGACTTCATCCCAGCAAATGGGCGATCTACACTTCCGGTCGTACAAAGCTTCATACGGTGCCATTTGGATGCTGGACTGATAGCTATTGTTGTATGTAAACTCGACCAACGGTAGATGAACGTCCCAACTTGACTTCAAGTCGATCGTATAAAGTCGTAACATGTCCTCGAGAATCTGGTTCACCCGCTCTATTTGGCCGTCAGTCTGAGGATGATAAGCTGAGCTAAACTTCAACTTGGTCCCCAACGCTGAATGAAGACTACTCCAGAAGCGTGCCACAAACCGTCCATCCTGATCCGAGATGATAGATACTGGGACCCCGTGCAGCCGAACTATTTTATCAAGGTATATCTGAGCAAGGCGGTCGACGCTTCAAGTAACTTTAATGGCTATGAAGTGCGCTAACTTGGTTAGTCGATCGACGATGCCCCAGACGGCTTTGTTTCCCCGCAGAGTCCTCGGTAAGCCAACAACAAAGTCCATAGTGACATGATCCTATTTCCACTCTGGAATGGCAAGGTTCTGCATCTTCCCGCCCGGTCGCTGGTGCTCGACTTTGACTTGCTGACAGGCCATACACTTCGACACAAAGAGCGCTACATCCCTCTTCATACTGTGCCACCAAAAAATAATGCGGAGGTCCTTATACATCTTGGTGCTACCAGGATACAAAGAATATTTTGCATAATGTGCCTCCCACAATATCTCCTTTCTAAGTTCTGCGTCACCCGGAACGCATAGCCGTCCCTTCACTCACAACACTCCCGACTTGTCCTCTACAAAGTCAGACACTTTTTCTGTCGATATCAGCTTTTGCATCTTCTCCAGGTATGGGTCGACCTTCTGAGCAGACTTGATTCTCTCCAATAGGCTCGGTTCCAGTCGTAGTTGCGCTAGTTTCACGTCTCTAAATCAAACTCGGAGTTCAATGCCCATTCCTTCCAAGTCACGCAACAATCGATCGTTGATGCATAAAGAAGCTAAGTACTTCTGGCTCAGCGCATCCACTACAACATTTCTTTACCCGGCGTGTAGTCGATTGATAAGTCATAGTCTTTGATCAGTTCGAGCCATCGCCTCTGCCGAAAATTTAGTTCTTTCTGGGTAAATAGATACTTGAGACTTTTGTGGTCTGTATAAATCCTACATGCCATGCCATAGAGATAGTGACGCTACAGCTTCAACGCGAACACAATTTCCCCTAGTTCTAGGTCGTGCGTGGGGTAGTTCTTCGCGTGCGGCTTCAACTGGCGGGAAGCAAAAGATATCACCTTATTCCGCTGTATGAGCACACACCCCAAGCCCTGGCCAGAAGCATAGCTGAAGATTTGAAATTCCTCGGTCCCTTCAGGAAGAGCAAGTATCGGGGCCGAAACGAGCCGTTGTTTGAGCTCTTGGAAGGAAGCTTCACAGTCGTCTGACCACTCGAATGCGACTCCTTTCTGGGTGAGGCGAGTCAACGGCGATGCGATCTTCGTGAAGTCTTTCATGAAGCATCGGTAGTATCCCTCCAAGCCTAGGAAGCTTCGAATTTTGCTAACTGATGCGGGCCATTTCTAATCAGCAATTGCCTCGACTTTCTTCGGATCGATTGCGATGCCCGCGACGGAGATGATGTGCCCAAGGAATGAGACATTGTTCAGCCAAAATTCGTACTTGTTTCTTTTCGCATACAACTGATTCTCTCGAAGGATTTGGAGTACCGTCTGCAGATGTTCTGCATGTTGCGCTCGATCCCTTGAGTAGACGAGGATGTCGTCAATGAAGACTACTACGAATTTGTCAACGAACGGACGGAACACACAATTTATTAGATCCATGAAGACGGCAGGGGCGTTTGTCAGACCGAACGGCATTACCAAGAACTCGTAGTGGCCGTAGCGAGTGCGGAAGGCAGACTTCGGCACGTCATCTGGCTTGACTTTGAGTTTGGGATAACCCGATCGCAGATCAATCTTCGAAAATACCGTTGCACCATGGAGCTGGTCAAATAAGTCGTCGATGCGGGGCAGTGGGTATTTGTTCCGGACTGTGGCCTTATTCAATTATCGATAGTCGATGTAGAGCCGCATCGATCCATCATTATTTTTCACAAATAGCACGGGTATATCCCACGGCGAGACACTCGGACGGATAAACTCTCTGTCGAGTAATTCCTGTAGTTCTGCCTTCAATTCTTTTAATTCTGCAGGGGCTATTCTGTACGGAGCTTTCGAGATCGGCCGGGTGTCAGGGAATACGTCGATAGTGAACTCTATTTCTCGATCGGACGACATGCCGGGTAGCTCATCCGGGAACACGTCTGAGAATTTTGCCATAACATCGGTCTGACTCGTGTTTACACCATCCTGTCTCATTTCACGAACGGACGCTAAGTAGCCTTCGCACCCGGAATGAAGCAGCTTTCGAGCAGAAATTATCGAGATCACCATGCAGGCCGACGATGCTTTACCATACGAATAGTAGAATTCGGGCACTCCAGGTATACGAAAGGTGACCTTCTTTCCTGTGTAATCGATGGTAGCGTTGCAAGGACCGAGCCAATCCATACCCAGTATGATATCGAAGTCCTTCATATCTAGAACTATCGCATCAAGACCGATCTTTTGACCCCCAATACATATGGTTCCTCCCCTGTAAGCTAAATTTGTGAGTATTGGCACGCCCGAAGGCATACTTACGCTAAGATCGAGGTCTAACGACATTATAAGAAATTTGTGCTCGGCGTGAAGTCCGTCGATATGAAAGCATACGAAGCGCCTGAATTAAATAACACACGAGCAGGTACATTATTGAAATTCAATATACCTGTCATAACAGTATCGGAAGCGAATGCCTCGTCTCGAGTCAGGGCGAAGACACGCCCTTGAGCATTAGAACGTCAGTCTTAGTTGTTGGGTTGAGTGGGCTGAGCAGGTCGGGGCGCCTGTCCTCGATTCTCTTGAAGGTTTTATTATGGCGGGGTATTGCAATTCAGTCGAGGATTTTGGCAGTTTCGAGCAAAGTGACCCTTCTGTCCGCAAGCGAAGCACTCTGCCTTGGCAAAGCAGTGGTCGTCAGTGTGCCCAAGCTGGCCGTAATTTATGTATCGCGACAACGGGTTCCGGCCTTTATAGCCGCTAGTGTGTGGACGCTTTGACGCGTAGTTTTTGCCACCCGTATAGCTAGGACGTTTGTGATTAGAGTGGTGCACAACGTCGACTGCAACGGAAGGATGCAGGCTCTCAAGACGGAGAGCATGATTCGGAGCCTCGCCCATGGTCTTGTACTCCGGGACCCCTACATGCGCACCGAAAGAGTGTCGCAGACCCACTTCGAACCATCGCACACGATACTCCTCTATAAGAAGAAACATACCAGCAAATTTGGACAACTTGTTGAATTCTGCGGCATACTGTTCTACTGTCTGGTTCCCTTATCTCAACTGTATGAACTTATTTTCCTTCGCTTGACGAACGCCTGACGGAAGGTACTCGACTTCAAAAGCATTACGGAACATGGCCCAAGAGATCGGCGTTGTATTGTTGTCGCGTTGGATCGCTCACTTGTGCACGGCCCACCAGTCGTACGTGTTCAACCGTAGTTGAAGTTGTGCGCAGGCGACTTGCTTTGATTCTTCAATGCCGAGGAGCTCGAAGTGATCTTCCAGCTCTTTCAACCATTCGATTGCCATAGAAGGGCCTTCGGTGCCGCTGAAGGAAGTACGGCACGCTTTCTTGAATTCTGACACTTCAAAGTTGTACTTTTTCGGTGCCGTCGGTTGACGCTCAGGCTCCTCCGTGTCGACCTTAATGGGTTGGACCGTCGGTACGGTGACAGTAAGCCCAGTCACAGAATTTCTATTGGCCACAATTGTCTGGACGATCTGCTGCAGAGTATCTAGTTGCTTTTGTTGTAGCTTAGCTTGTGCGTCGAAGCGAGCTTCAAACTGGGCATGTCGTGCCTCTGTCTGTTCATGTCGGTTCTCGGACTATTTCTGCTGTGCCTCCATCATGTGCAGCATCCTTTTGATGGTACTGTTAGAAGGTCCGACCCGTAAACTACTAGAGCCGCTAGAAGTGCTCTACTCTTGCTCGGCCGTGGGTTCCGGCACTTCTGCAATACGAAGGCAAACGCACCAGTCTCAAATTATTACGGACTCATTGTATGGAACAACTTATCTCATCGATACGAGGTCAAAGGTTTAAAACTCTAGACGCGAGGCCAAAGGATGTAAAGCCGTGCTCTGATACCATTATGTCATTCTCCGATTTCGTAGAATCGATAGTCGTCCCCCGGGCGTGATGTCGTGCGAACCTAAGTTGCGATCGCACAAGGCATAGTCATAAGGTTATCTGAAACACAACATCAAGCTAGAGTACGCAGAGAAATTGATTGACACATTTGACATAGAAGTAGACTTTTCATTGATAATAAAATTTTATTTACATTGACTCCATTACATTTATTGCCGCGCGGGCTACAACATGACTCGATTACAAAACGAACGTTGATGAGATAGTCGTTCCATACATTACATCCCTTTTTATAAGCAAAATATAACACTTTCCACCGGCTATCGAGGGGAGTCGAGTCGTCATCTTCTTTTGGACTGAGTGCGAGGTCTTCAAAAGAAATTCAGAAACAAGCCTTTAACACGCGAACGAGGCTGCAAAAGGGTTCACGTCGCCTTGAGCTTTAAGTGGCATGCCCTTCGTGGTTCGGGGTACCTGCATGAAGAGCGAGGATCAGTACATTAAACTTTGTACTGGTGCTTGGCTATTTAAGTTCCAAGCTCTCATTTGGTTGAAGTGTTTATATGACTTAGTTTATGAATGTTTCTAACCATCCTAACGAATTTCAAACAAGTATATGACAAGCATAATGTAAAATACGTTGGAACTTACCCACGGCGAACCGTGCTGCGCCTTATGATACTTACCATGTTCTTCCCTGTCAATTGTTATCATTTTTATATCAAGTGTAATATTTCGTGTGGTTGGTCACTGGCTCCCAGAGCCATCGTGGACTCCTTTTGCTTTTGTTAGATGGGGCCCCTTTCAGCGCGAGTAGCGAGCCCCATTGTAAGTCTCCGTCTAACTCGTGCCCAGCACAGCTTTTGTAATTGTTTCATTTCTTGGCCGCAACGGTCCCATGGCCCCGGGTTGCCGTTCGGGGAAACTCTACGTTGTCGACAAGTTATCCATGACCGTACGAAGACCAATTTTTTTTAGTTATTAAGACATAGCCTACATTCTCTTTGAAAACTCAATCATTTTATCGTGTCCGTCCCCTTGCATTTATTCATTCATTAGCAACAACATTATCGATTTACCTAGGAAGGGGTCAAGAAGAGAAGGGTCAGCCACTCACCTTGAGTTTACTTCAGACGAGAGAACTTGTTGGTCGCGCTAGACGTCGCCTACATGATTACCTAAAATCGGAGAAGCAGCCGATTAGAACACTGCATTATTTAAGAAGTTCGATAGGAAATACGAGTTCGAAATGTAGGCCATGAAAACCATCGAAAACATTCACGAAAACGCATTCAGAAAACCAAGGCCAAAACCAACGCAAGCGGCATGAAAAATAGAGCAACGGGAGGTCTCTCCCGACTCAGCCACAGAGTCAATCCTTGAGGCACAACCCGCTAAATATGGGACTTGGTTCCGAAGAAGCCATTCCATAACGGAGAATGGATCTTAATTCAACCGTTCTCGTTCGCTCGATTCGATCGATCCCGACCTATCGGTCCCGACCGAATCGATAGCGACAGTGTTCCTTTCCCGCGTACCCCGTGGATGGAGAACGAGGCACGATGTAGGGACGGGGCACTACATTAATGAAAGACCAATAAAGTTCAAATAGCAAAGACACTGTGTGATAATCCATGAGTAGTCAAAGTAGGGTAGTAAATTAACTTGACATTTACAAAATTAGATAGTTTAGGACTACTCAATCATTAGGATCATTCATAAAGAAAACAAATGAATAAATATGATCCAATGAATCTCATCAAGAGAAAATCAAAAATCCAAAAAATCTCACAAATCAATAGAAAATATAGGAAAGAGTCAATCTCATTTAAATAATTACAAATTCAATCAAAAAGAGATGTAAATGATAATACGATAAAATCATGACTCAAAATGAGAGAAATTTAAGAGATACTAATGACTAGTATGGAAGGAAGTTAAAGCAAGGAATCACAAACCTCTTTTGAAGAACAGGATCAAATCAAATATTTGTCAAACTAGTTTTAGAGAACAAGACATACGTATCTAAAATAGAATACAAATCACATCAAGACAATTCATACATCTTGTTTTTGGAAACTAGCATATCATATATAGATTGAAACGAAAAACAATAGCTAGAAGAGTGAATGTGAACATAGATTATATAGCTTAACAATATATCATAACTAAGCAAGCTACATAACTAATTAAGATTAATGAGGTAAGTCATTAACAAGATAAAAGTGCTCATTGAATCTTAAGTCACAAACATTAAAGATACTTGCTTAAGCATAGAGTTCATAATTAAGGACATACATTTTGAATGGTCAAAATGATTCATAGACTCTTTACTAAGCAAGGATAAGAGCATAAGATGACAAATAAATGAATTAATCTCTTATCAAGTATAGGCCAAAAGAGATATTCATGAAAACATAATAAAAGAAATCTCTTTGCCAAGTTTTGAGATTAATCCAAGATAATAAAATGATAGATCGATCTAGAGAATGCAAAATATTATAGCCATTATGAAATAAGTGTATTCTCTAAAAATGGAAAAATCTCAACACAAAAGCTCAAACCATAGTAGCTAAGACTTAAGAAATATGATGTATCAATTACAATAGTCCTTATGTGCCACGAAAACATCATTAGGCAACAATAATTCTAAAGAAGCATAAATCCAAAGAATGAGCAAGAAAAGATCATTAAGATCAAGAAAGCTAAATACTAAAGATACCAAGAGGTACATTTTTTAAAGAGTTTTCATAGTGCACCATAGTAAATTATAAAGATACAGACTAGAAAATGTGCATTAATTAAGCAGGTAAATTTAACATGCAAGGTAAAGCACAAAACTATGTGATCCTTTAAAAGAATATCCATAAATAGTCATGTGCAAGACATAAACAAATATTTTCTCTCACCATCCCAACTTAAAGATATAAAACAAATAAATATCAAAAGCTAGGAATCTTATATATATATATATATATATATTGGAAATATATATATATATATATATATATATATATATATATATATATATATATATTTTGGAAAGCAAACTTTTATTGATAATATAGGCGCAAAATGCCGAAGCCTATACAAGTAAGCGCGCGGAGGCGGCCAAAATACCGAAAACAAGAGGCGCGGAGTGCACACGCAACCGAAAAAGAGGGGGGGAAGAAGCGGCCTAGGCCAGGGTCTCCCAGAACAAGTTGGAGACGTGAGAGCAACGCCTCCTCACTTTGAAGCATTGTCTGATGACTTCTCTGAACAGCTGAGGAGGGGGAAGTTGGTGTCCTTCGTAACGGAATTTGTTCCTGTTTTTCCAAAGAACCCAAATGCCAGCGGCTGCTACGATCTGATGTCCGTAGGAACGGGACCAGGTGGCCAAGAGATCGCAGAAGCCCCCGGTCGGTTGACCCATACTAAGCCTCTGATGAAGTTTGGCCCAAGTGCCTGCGGCCAGCTCCCCCGAAAGAAGGACGTGCTCAGCGGATTCCAAATTGTGCTCCTCGCAGCAGTGGCATCTGGAGGCGAGGCTGAATCCCAAAGATCCGATGATGTCGTCCGTCGGTATCTTGCGGCGAAGAGCACGCCAGATGAGGATCGACCATTTGATGGGGATGCAAGCCTACCAAAATTTGTCGTAGACCATGTTCGGAACCCCGCTGCCTCTGGCTATACGTCTGGCGGAAGCCAAACTGAATGTCCCACTAGGGTAGGGGACCATCTCCAAGTGTCGGACGTGTCGGAGATCCGCATATTCGCAGCAAGAAGACTGGTGGCCGCTAGATGACCAAGCCAATCTCTGACCTTCCTCCAATTCCAACCGGAACTGCCCTTCCAAAGGTCTCTAATGGTGCACCCCTGAGGAGTAAGAATGTTAGGCTGAATGATCTATGTTCCTAACCACCTCTTCCGACAGGCCAGGGAGCTGCCGTCCTCCAAATGGAGACGGATCAGAGGTTCAGCGGTGGTTCGGCCCCGCGTGATGCTGTGCCAAGATGACGAGGATCTGTTGTTAGTGTTAGCCTCCGAAAGATGGGAGAATCTAGAGTATCTAGCTCTCATAAACTTCGTCCATAAGGAGGTCTCGGTGCGTAACTTCCACCATAGCTTAAAGGAGCATGCATCCACGATGTGGACGAGTCTGCAGAAGCCTAGACCACCTTCTCCAGTAGGTTTGGCCATCGTCTCCCAACCGGCCCAGTGATGTTTGTCTTTGCCGTCGCTCTGACCCCAGAAGAACTTGGCGAAGAGAGATTCAAGAGAGAGGAGCACCTTCTTAGGGGGGAGCAGACGGCCAGAATGTACATCGGGATGGACGATAAAACGTGTTTAATGAGTATCGTTTTTCCTCCTGGGGATAAGGTTGCGTTGTGCCAACCAGAGATGAGTTTGCGGATCTTGTCAGCTAGGTGGTCGTATATGCCGGAGTTGGCCCTGCCATACACCAACGGGCAACCGAGGTAAATGAATGGGGGTATGTCGTTCTGAAAGAAGTCTTGTTGGCAAGCAGGGTAGAGTGTGTTCTGTCTGCTTTGTGATGTGTGTAGATGATGCTCTTGTTGTTGTTGACATGCTGACCCGAGCATTTGGTGTATATGGCTATCATGCTCAATACGACCTCAATCGAACCGCTGTCTCCAGAGGAGAAGATGAGGATATCGTCCGCGTAGGCCAGGTGAGTGATAAGGGGGCATCCGGTAGTTGTGTAGAAGTGATTGAAATCGGGCATACCGGGCATGCTGTTGAGGCTTCTGCTGAGAGCTTCGGCCGCTATAATGAAAATGGTAGAAGAGAGTGGGTCTCCCTGTCTTATCCCGCGAGTTGAACGGAAGAAGCCCGCCGCCTGGCCGTTGATCACGGTGGAGAACTACGCATTGTTGATAGATCTGAAGACGATGTCAATCCAAGTTTCGGAGAAGCCAAAGGCCCTGAGCACCCAGATCATGAATTGCGAGTCTAGCCGGTCGTATGCTTTTTCCATGTCTAGTTTGATGGCAACGTTCCCCCCCTCGACGGGAACTTCATGCACGTGATCATCTCTTGCGCAAGAAGGATGTTGTCAGTAATATTGCGACCTTTAACGAACCCGCTCTGCTCCTCAGAAATGATCTTGGGGAGAAGATCGGACATTCGATTGGCGATGATCTTGGATATGATCTTGTTGGTGAAGGTGCAGAGGCTGATCGGATGAAAGTCTTTGAAGGTTTTTGGATTGTCTTTTTTTGGGATAAGGATGATGTTGGCGTAGGAGATTGAGTTAGGGTATCTGGCCCCTTGAAGAAAGGCAATAGTGACTTCGACAATGTCTTTTTTAATGATGTCCCAGCAAGCTCTGAAGAAGACACCGTTGAATCCGTCAGGCCCCGGGGCACTGTGCTTGTTAATGGACCAGACCGCAGCTTTGACCTCCTCCTCTTCAATGGTAGCCAGCAAAGTCTCGTTGTCATGATCGGTAATGAGGGAGGGGATGACCGACAAAAGCGTCTCATCTCTATCGACCCGCTCCTTGGTGAATAGGCTGGAGAAGAAGTTCACGGCTGCGACCTGGATCCCGGCCTGGTCTTCGATAAGGTTGCCATTGTCGTCGAAGATCCTGTATAATTTTAATTTGTTCCTGTGTCCTTTGACACAAGCATGAAATAACTTGGAATTGCGGTCACCAACGGTGTCCCAGGTTAATCTGACTTTTTGCTTCCAGAATTCATTCTCCACTTTCAGCCTAGATTTAAGAAGAGCTCTGGATAGGTTTAGGGATGAGCGGTTCTCCGGGGAGGTGGAAATGGCAAAAGTGGACTCCGCACGAGTGACGTCGTCCTCTGCCTCGCGAATGGCCTGGAAGATGTTGCCGTATGCCTCTTTGCTCCATGCTGATAGGGCCTTGCAAGTGGCTTTGAGCTTTGACGCCATCCGGGTCATGGGGTTGATGTCCGAGACTGAATTCCATGCCGAAGCTACGATGTTCTGAAATTGAGGGTGATGGCGCCAAAAGTTGAGGAAGCGGAAAGCTTTCTTGTTGTCGGAGTGATTGCTTCTGATTTGAATAAGGAGGGGGGAATGATCCGATTCGGTGGAGTTAAGGTGGAAGAGATTGGTGATCAAGCCCATGTCAGACCATCCGTCGTTGATCAGCGCCCGATCAAGTCGGGAATACTGACGCCTGTGGCCTTCTTGCATGTTGCACCAGGTGAATGCACTACCGAGGAAGGGGATTGGGGTGAGGTTCCCGTAAAAGGTAAAGTTGTTGAAATCATCCATAGCTGGCTTGGGGGGGACGGCCGTCGGACTTCTTCTCGATACAAGCAACCGTGTTGAAATCTCCGATGCAAAGCCACGGCAGTCCCAGTGGAAGAATCCTCAAGAGGTCTGCCCAGAGCTGTCTGTGCATGGGGATGTCGCAACTGCCATGAACGGCCGAGATGACGGAACGGGACTTGAGAGCCGGGTGTTCAATCCAGCAAGTAAGAGCTTGGGGGGAATCATAGATGGTGCCAAATTGGAAGTCTTGAGCAAAAAAATCCAGATGTCGTTGCCGCCCGCGATGGCGTGCGGGAAGCCTAACTTTAGTTGAGTGGCTTTAAGTCTTTTTTGCAGGATTTTTGGTTCGATAATGATTAGGAGGTCTATACGGTGAATCTTCTTGAGGCTGAGAATTATGTTCATTGTCGATTTGTTCCCGAGCCCTCTGACATTCCAGGAGATGATGTTAAGCATCAGATGGAGAAGAGGGGCGTGGATGGTTGAGCTTCGAGGCGGACCTGGTAGTCCTTGCCGTCATCTGCTTTTGTTTGTTTTTATTCTTCTTTAATGTATTTTTCTTGGTTGGGGCGGTAGTGGGTCTGTTGCTTCCTGACTCGTTGGTTGGCCGGCCTTGATCGCTGCTCTCTTCAGCGATCGCATTGGTAAGTGAGTCGAGGTCCTGATCTTCCAGAGCGCAAAAGGGGTTGTCACGATCTAGAAACCCTGCTTCCTTGGCCTGCCAGAATTTGTCGGTTAAGATGTGGGTATGAGAGGTCTGAGACCTTTGTGGGAGTAGAAGGTTCTGGGTCTGTCCGAATTGCCTCGAACTGCTCTGAGCTGCTAGCCGACGAGACCTTTCCCGGTTGTTGTGAACGGTTATCTGGATGTAGGGTGGGGTGGGAGGCCTCGAGGGAGGGAGGTGAGGTGATCTCAGGTTAAGTTTGGGTGATTTGGGTGTGGTCGGTGTTTGGGTGTCTGCTGATCTTGGGGGAATCTTGTTGACTGTTGGTGATGGGGGAGATGCAGAGCTCTCTGTGAGCTTCTTCGGAGGGGGTGCCTGAGAGGAGTTCGAACGAATTGTGGAGTGCGAGGGTGGAGGGATTGAAAGGGACGATAGCCCGACTGGTTGTAGCAGTCGTCTGGGGGTGGGGGAGAGTCTGACCATCGCTCTGCTGAAGGGGGTCGGGATTCGATTTGTGGGTTATGGTGGCGGGGTAGTTTTGAGCAGTAGGCGCACGTGGGGTGCGCAGGATTTTCTTGTTTAGCTCGGGATGAGCGCGGAAGCAGTGTTGCATAAGATGGCCACTCAATTGACAGTGTTTACAGAAGATAATGTTGTTGTCGTAAATCAGCTCCTGACTGTGGGATGTGTCTCCGAGCTCGATCTCTATGAGTTTGGGTGGGTCGTTAGAAACGTCTAGCTCCACACAGATCTTCGCGTAGTTGCACTTGGAGAGGTTGCGGGTTTCTTCCGCAATGGCAACCATGGTCCCGAAGGAGCTGGCGACACGTTTGAGGGCGGCTGCGGGGAAGCAGACCAGGGGGAGGTTGGGGAGGGTGATCCAGGTAGAGATGATAGTTGAGTCAAATTTTGGGTTGAATATATATATATATATATATATATATATATATATATATATATATATATATATATATATATATATATATATATGTGTGTGTGTGTAAAAAAAAAAAAATATATATATATATATATGTGTGTGTGTGTGTGTGTGTGTGTGTGTGTGTATGAAACTATATATATCACAAATTAGCATACATGGAAAGATCAAAAATAAATAAAACAAAAAAAACATGTACCCATAATGTCAACCAAAAAGCCAAGAGGATATCATCAAAATAAAGCTTCATGGAAGAAGCTAATTGATTCAAGAAGAGATACACAAATTTGATCAAAAGAATCAATAGCTAAAGTATTAGATAAGCACAAGTTTGTAACAAGTATAATTAAATATTCTTCAAGTCAATATAAAACTTTAGCTTAACTCATATGCCCACATAAAGATGTTTATACAAAAATATATATCAACATAAGAATTACATGATCTACATGTAAATGGAAATTTAATGAATATAGTCATGTATCCTTAATGAATGTTTGAAAAACTATCACAAATTCAAAACACATATAAATAATCTTTATTAGGCAAAGACATAATTGATTCATAAGAGGTTTAATCAAAAAAATATGAGAATAAATAATGAATATATTATATAAGCACAAGGCTAAAATGGAAGTATAAGTGTATACTTGTCAAGTGATAAGAAGCTTGTGCTAAACACATATATTCACAAATACCGATTAATGTAAATATGAGATATTAAAAACAAATCGACAAAAAGTAACTATCTCAAAAACTTTAAAGACGGAGAGTTAAAATCATATTAACTCAAATCAAAACCAAGCTCCTATGGACTAGAGTGATATGCATGCTTTATAAATAAAGATTAAGAATAATGAGCATGCATATATAAATGTGTCACACTAATAGAAAATGATGGCATGGCATGGCTTCTTTCCTTGATAGATGTTAGCTTTTTCCCTTGGCGGCAGCTATCCAAAGATATCCAGTTTGTAAAAAAACTGTCGGTATACTGTCAATAATCGGTATACCGTCGTATGCCGATCTGGAATGCAACGGCTAGAAATATAGCCGTTGCATTCATTAAATGCTCAAAATTCGACCGTTGGAATTTCAACGTTACTGAATCGGTATACCGTTGGTATAGATCGGTATTCCGTCGCTATGCCGATTTTGTAGACAGAAACTTTCTGTGAACAAAATTGGTATACCATCGGTATAGACCGATATACCGTCGGTATGTCTATTTCTATCCGAAAATGATCCTGGGCTAATTTCTACCCTAGCTTTCGATTTTGCCATCTATTTCTTGTATTTACAATTATTCCTAAGACTCGTTACAGACTCCAGAAATACTATAGCAGATGCAGGCTTCTTCAGAGTCTTGAAATGATGATAGTATGGCATGGTTTCTTTCCTTAATAGATGTTGGCTTTTTCCCTTGGCAACAGCTATCCAAAGATATCCAGTTTATAAAAACTGAATACCTTTCGGGGGCTTCGCCCCTGAACCCCCGACGAGGGACGCTGCCCCCTCGACCCCCGTCCGCTGACCGGATAGCGGAACCCCCGAGTGCGTGGCTCCGAAGATGTCGTCGGGTGGTTTAAAGAAATCTTGTGGGATCAGTCGTCTTTGTCCCACCATGATTTCTTTATTGCACATATCCACATTGATCTTCCTTATTACTTTTCTGCATGTACATGTTAGACGAACAAAGCAATATACATAGTAGCAAGTATGATAAGTTTAATGCATATTAGGACAATGCTGAGTTTAAGTATAAGTGCTAAGGTGATACCATAAATTTTAGTGATATCATAATGATTAAATTTAATTGAATGACCACAATAAAAAACATAGTTTTGATTTTGGCAACCCAATTAAATTTAAGATAGATAAGCTCATATCACTAATATGTAAACCAATAGGCACATATCACCAAAGGTATAAGTATAAGTAGAAATGCTATAGCGATAGTATGAAGATTAGTGATAATAAAATGCTAAACTTAACATATTAACCATATTCAAAAATATGATACAATCATTGGGCCAACATCTCGAAGCTGATGTTGGTTTGATCCACAGTTTAAACATAGGCCCACCCTCTTTGGATATGTCCCTTTCTTATTATAATACCAACAGACAAAAGGTACTAGATTCTGATAGGGGTTTGCTCTCTATTGTTGAGGTACAAGGATACATCTTTCAGGTCCTCATGTTGATGCTTTTATGGACGATATTGCTGAATGCGGTCGTTTATGGCTGGCTTCTCTCTTGTTAATACGCCCCCAGCGTCGTGTTGTTGTCAGGACGACCGAATAAGATATAGGTGCTAATGATCCTACGAACCTCTGTATCTTAAAGCTGAGTCCATCATAAAACTTCTCTACCTTCTGATCTTCAGTCTGTATCAGATACGGGACAAAACGAATCAAGCGCAAGAACTCCATATTGTACTCCTCCACTGTCATGCTGCCTTATGTAAGGTAGATGAATCGGTCTCGAAGATCCGCTCGTGCTGTAGCAAAAATGTACATCTCCTTAAAGAGTTTAGAGAACTCTTCCTAAGTGACTCTGTCAGGGCCCAATCGCTCCTCTTCGACTTCCTACCAATGATGCGCATTGCCAATCAACTGCATCCTGACGGCTGCCATCCACTTCTCCTTGGGAATTCAGCGGCTACCGATTGATGCTCGATGTTTGTAAGCCACATATGAACTTCGATAGGGTCCTTATTTCCAGAGAATGATTTGGGTATCACTTTTCTAAATTCGAAAATATATCCAGTCGTCGGCTGATAGGCTGGTGGTGTCGTCTGCGCCAAGTTTGTCACTATGCTCTCTCTCATCGGTTCAGCCTGCTGCTGGGTCTGATGTTGAATTAGCTAATATGCCTGCATCAGTGCGTAGAACATTTAAAACAATTGATTACTGACATCTGCTGACTCGGTGGAAACTGGCATGAATGACATTTGAGGCATAGGAGTTGGTGGAGGCAAAGAAACCCCCGACTGTGCTACCGGTGCAGGCTGCAAAGTCTGTTTATCCATCTCGAAGGTTGATGGCTTTGGTTTTATGAATGATTTTTGTGAATGTTTTCGATGGATGTCAATGCTTGCATTCTTCGAACTTCGCATTTCATATCGAACTCGAAATAAAAGGGTAGAGTGATGATTCATTGCTTATGTGACTTTAGGTGATAGCATAGGCATCGTCTAGTGCAGCCATCCTTTTTCCCTCTTACCTCAAATAATCAAAGTGAGTGGCTCGGCTTTTCTCTTCTTAACCCTCTTGTTCTCCAATCGATCAAAGGTACCAACAAACTTGAAATGCAAACCGTAACATTAGCATGTAGTCCTTATGATATGTCAGCTATATAAATGCTAATCGTAGACTGTTGCATGCTTAACATTGAGTACCTACTATATAACTATATTATTATAGAACTTGTACCGTCCCAGTCCCAGAATATGTAGGACTATGAATATGTATACATGCTAGCTACGTATCAAGTGGACTACAATCCAGCTCGAATGCGTATAAGCTATTCAGTAACGACCATCTATCTATACAAATCAATGATATCTCTAAGCCTCAATCCAAAGTAACATAGAATACAAGAATGGACAATATATAGCATGGTGTGCACCCCATGCTACACTTGTCCGAATAAACTCGAAACAAATAATATGAGTCTACAAATACTAAGCTAAGAAACATAATGCAAGTAAAATAAGATAAAAATATAATCAGAAATAATACCTGAATCAGAAGTAGCAATACCATCACGAACAGCAAACTAACTCCGCTCAGTCGACTACCTGGAGAGATCATCAGGTCCTCAAGGGACATAGCAAAGTACCCAAAAAAATCCCAATATAATAGTAAAGGAAATATATGCTCTAAAGGGTAATTACTATATCCAGTCTACATGATATGCACGTAAGAATATGTTCTGAATGTCAGGCTTAGCTATTGAGGCTCACAATCTCCTCAGCAGGCAAACACCCAAGGCACCGTATCATGGGACCAAGGACAAATGAGTAAATAAATACCAGAGCTCCGCTACAGAGACAACGACAAACTAGTAGTCTTACAACATGTCCCATATATGGAACAAGGCCAAATGTGTGTGTATATATAGCCTGCTATAGTAATAATTGTCACGACCCGCACACAGTGTAAGGGCACGAGACGTGGGTACGTCCAGCCTATACAGCAGTGTCGGCGGTAGAACGCTGTCCTAGGTCCAACATCTAACACAATCTAGAATATGCTCCAATTGGAGAATGATATATATATGGTACAACTCAATCACAATAACTAAGATGGAATAGAAGAAAGATAATCTCAACAGAGAGTCACAAAAAGAATAATGATCCTGGTGTAAACCACACCATAATAAATCTCAATACAATCACAAAGTCTCATACTAGATAAAGATATAAGTCTAATCTAACTCATAGCAAGTCCTCGGCAACTACTGGATCCTGCTGAGGGTCCAGGTCACCTGTGTCAACTAGGCCTGCTCCATAGTAAGTGTCGCAGCAATCCTCATCATCTATAATATTTTCAACGGGTCCAGTCAGGACAGGAACGAATACATATCTCTCACATAGATCATAACATGAAAGAAAAAATGAAACAAGCTATAAAATAATATATATGAACTGCTGATAAAGAAATAGTAGAGAGACTGTAAAAAAAAAAAGAACATGATATAGTGGAAATAGATATACATGATATAGATAAGAAAACTGAGCTAACTACGTGATTCAGAGCACATGTTTGGTTATGTAAACAGGCTTAGGTTATACATGACTTAAATCTAGTTTGGAGTTATACATAAAATAATGTAGATCACATAACCAAATAAATACTCTCCATGCCCCAATCAGTACACAAGGATCTGTCCAGGTTATGTTATTGCACATAAAAGTAGTGCATCACATGGATAGCTAGTCCACATGCACACTGGATTATCATGAAGGCTCACATGATCATGAGTGTACATGAATGTCACATGAGTATACATGAATAAATACGAATACAATGAGTAGACGATGCACATGATAAAGTACATGAGCACAATATACCCGATGTATCCGAGGGAATAACATCGCATGAAGAGATCCATATAGTACTAATCCGTGATAATATCATGACAGCAACAAGTAAACTAGTCTATAACAAGTAAATATGTCCAAGCAAGAATGAAACGGTCAGAGAATGTACTCGCCTGACAATCTGAGCTGCTGATGAGGAAGTGTAACTGAACTGGAGTGAGGTAAACCTATTTAGAATAACCACAAGTCACAACAAGGTCTAACATATCATAAAAAATGCCTACAATGCACTTCTACATGATTCTAGGTCCTTCTAGGTCAAAGTCAACCCTTGGTCAACTCTGGTCAAACCTAGTCAACTCTGGTCAAACCTGGTCAACTCAAGGTCAACTAGTCCGTTTACAAATTTTTAAGTCATACTCAAGTTTCAAGTCATTCGGAGTTCGTTTGAGTCGATTTGGATCAAGTTTGACCCAAAGTTGACTTTTGTCAACTTTGTCAACTTGTCGGTCAACTCGACTAAACTAAGCTCATTGAGTTGATCCGAATCTGTCCAAATACCCTATAGTTACATTCATAATCAATCCACATACATATAGGCATATTCACATTCATTAAGGCTATATATATATATATATATATATATATATATATATATATATATATATATATATATATATATATATATATATTCACACTGTAAAGACTCAAATCTGATAAAGGACTGCAGTGTAAAGACTCAAATCTGAGATTAAAAACCAAGTATTAATCATAGGATATATCACATATATAAACACATATACACATATATCCATTTAAAGGAAACTATATATATATATATATATATATATATATATATATATATATATATATATATATATATATATATATATATATATATATTTTATATATATATATATATATATATATATATATATATATATATATATATATATATATATATATATAGGTAAAGAGGATAGATTACTCGAATTCGAGAAATGGACTCAAACCTGGAATTCCGATATATATATATATATATATATATATATATATATATATATATATATATATATATATATATATATATTAAAATATATATATATATATATATATATATATATATATATATATATATATATATATATATATATATAGACATATACATAATATACATATACATACTCATATAGGTAAAGAGGATAGATTACTCGAATCCGAGAAATGGACTCAAACCTGGAATTCTGAACCTTAAACTCTCATTCCAACATATTTACATATATACAAGTCATTTATACATATAAATATATACATATACTCACATATACATATATATTCATAAAGGAAAATCTAGTTTGCATATGTAAATGATAATTATATAGGATATAAAACCTAGGATAAATTCCCACAAACTCAGAATGTCATATAAGAATCACAACTCAGAATTTAATACTTAAAATGCAGAAATTCAAATATTATAGAACTATTCAAATTTATATTGAAAGAAAACCCAATTATACTTGAAAAAGGCAAACAAATAGGTAATAATTTCGCGGATCACTTTCCGCAAGTCCAAAATATCATATATAAGTTAACAAGTCAGAAAATATCGATTAAAGGTCGAAGAATCAAAATATCACATTTTTATTCAAAATACTGAACCCGAAAAACCCAATTTTCACAAATCGACCCAAAACGCAATATACTCCAAACCAACTCACGAAACTTGGCAAATACTTTGGTCTCGACACGTGGGACGTTCTCGGGTACTCCCGTGGTCAAAATCGTGTCTGTGTCGTGTTCATAGAATACGTATCGGAAAACCAATTTTGCGTGTCGAAGAGGGTATTCTCGCTCGATTGCACGTCACACGCACAACGAGAAGTCTCGTGCTCGTGCACACGGCTAGGTAGGGTCACGGGGTTAGGTCTAAGACATGTCGACATGACACGAAGTCGCAGCGATACGACACAGCGGCTTGCGCAATAGCGCGCGGCTTGCGCGCGCGCGCTTGCGTGCGTGCTCGTGCATGCGATTCGTCGCTCGTGGCTCGCGCGTCGGGCCACGCCATGACTCAGGATCAAGTCCCTGGGTAGTCTAGGTATAGGGCTACATGTTCCAACTCCTGTTACGGGGCCTTGATGCGCCGTGTTCGCGTACGAAGGCCGTGTCAGCGACAAATTTTAGCTTGAATGCACAGTTCAGCCGACCAGTGCACACGAGATTTCTCTGCGCTCACTTCACGTAACGACGTGAAATTTTATGGGCATGTGGGCAGAGGTTGCCCCTATATGCTCATAAAATTTCACATGAGACGGAGCTCTGTGCGTCGAGTTATGACGCACAGACTGCATGGCGTGCACGGGATCTTGTGCACGCGTGTCCGTGTCCGTTCGGATGCCGAAATCGTGTCGATTTCTGATCCATCTTCACAAAAGTTTTTACAAATCATATAAGGAAGGATTTCATGAAAACAAAATCGAAAATTAACCCTTTTTAATTCTAAGTGGCATTTTGTCGAACACGTGCAACGTGAGAACGATACGTGTCCGATACCGCTATCAAACGAAACCAAAATTCTACGAAACTTCATACACAGATCAAGGGTGCCTATATGGATGCAATAATGAAGAAAATTTAGGAGAAACAAAGGTAGATCGGGATTTACCTATTGAAAGTTGGAATCTCAATAAAAGGAATTCCTCGAGCGCTTTGTCGGCCGATTTCTCCCAAGCAAATGTCTCCACCTCCTTGCTAGCAGTACTCCAGCAAGATCCTCTCCTTCCTACGAGCGCAACAGAATTCGTTTGGGGAGAAACGGACTCCGGATGAAAAAGTTGGGATTTTTGGAGAGTGGAGGCTAGGGTTTGCTCTTTGGAGGCTATGGAATTTTTACAAAATGAGAGAGGGGGCTGCTATGGCTGGCCAGGGGTAGGGGTGTTAGGTTTAGGGTTTGCATATGGGCCAAGCACTCCATGAGTTGCTAAAAGGCCCATGTCAAAAAGGCTAAAAAGGCTTTAAGAGAAAATAGGTTAAAAATAAAATAATTGATTCTAAAAATAAACAATAATTCTAATTTAAATTTTAAAAGACCAATAATACTTCTAATTAAATTATTAGGCTTCTGGTCAAGGTTGACTAAGGTCAAAACCACTTATACTACCAAAACACCAATTCAGCTACCAATCAACCCGCACAACAAGCAATTTAATTAATAAATTAATAAAATTGAAAGTAATGCACAATTACTAAAATACCCTTAGCCTAAAAATAGGTAATTAGCCAATCTAGTCACATGGTCGAGTCTTCTTGGTCATGGTTAGTCTCTAAGTCAAGCAGTCTCTAGGGTTAAGCTAGCAACAACCAAAATCACAATTCACTCATCTAAATAATATATAATAAATAAAGAAAATCACCAAAAATCATAATATAATTTAAATATTATTATTAAATGATAAAAAATTACAAAATTTCAAAATTACCCATATTTCAGAAAAGTGGTGGTTACAAGTCTACCCTCCTTAAAAATAATTTCGTCCTCGAAATTAAGATGATCCTACTCCTTCTAAGTCGAATCCCCAACAATCATGGTCTAAAAAAAACTTATCTAAATCATGCAGTTGGAAAGATATCATACAGGGCTTTGGCAGGTAGTATCAGTCTGGGGTCTCATCATCTAGCCACTATAGTCATAATAGATCAAAGGTAGTAATAAGGTATCAAAACATACAAACAATATGATAGGGTACAATAATCATCATGACAGGATAAGGTGTAGGTCAAGAACTCACCTATACTAGGTCTGGTAGCTGGAACTCTCTCCTGGAGGTAGGCCTCGACTAGGGCAGATATAGTAGGACAGTCTCGTATCTTGTGTGCAGCTGACCACAATCCTAGTCTCTTCCTACAGTCCCTATATACGTGCCCAGGCTTCTTACAGAAGGCACAGGTAGGCACTCGCTCAACTGGCCTCTGCTGGACAGAAATCTGAACTGGATAGGCTGGTCTAGGCTGGAAGCCGGGGTACTCCTGAGGCTCTGGGTATATACTTCTCCTCACCCTCTTGGGGCTAGGCTCTCCCCTCGAATGCATGTAATCCCACAACGGTTGGATACTGAGACTCTGCCCTCTCATAAGCTCAGCCTGAAGTCTCTATACCTCCCACACATCCTGAAGATGTCTGTACATCTGAGCCCCATCGGGAATGGCATGGGATACCACTCCAGGAGGCAAAGGGAGGCCCTCAGTCTCCGGCTGATCTACAGCCCTCTCCTGAAGGATAGGAGATGGAGGAAAAATTCTCTGGTGAGGCTACTAACACCTCCTGAGTAATAGAAGGAGGAAGTACAATCTCGGTCTCATCCAGAACTGCAGCGATGTACTGGGGACAGACTCTGGTCATGGGTGCCATTCTGGAAAAGATAAGAAAAATAATAAATCATCGGGCTGTAAGGCAGTCTATCATCCTATATGAAAATTGATGATTATAAAAGAAAACAACTGGAATTAACTATATAGGGTTACTATTTTAAAGATGATCAAAATCGATAGTTTAAAGCACAACTGGCAATAGCATTGAAATCCAGTACGATAGATATATAAAAGAAAATTTAGTCTCGGCACGATCTAAGTTGATCAATCTCTGGGTAAATCAAGAATTGGGCAAGATAGGGAACAAGGTCATCGAAGTCTGAGCACGAGCATCCAAGGATGGAGATCTAGGTCACAATTAAATTTAATTCAATTGAGTACGACCCAGGATATTAATATGATAAGGAAATGTGACCAAAGTCGATTGGTCGTGATCAAGGGAGTTAGGGTTCAATGACATTGAAAATTTTAAAGGATAATTCAAGGATATGGAATAAGTCAATTTTCTCCTTTTGA
This sequence comes from Iris pallida, assembly GCA_029216955.1. Lineage (NCBI taxonomy): Eukaryota > Viridiplantae > Streptophyta > Magnoliopsida > Asparagales > Iridaceae > Iris > Iris pallida. Next base: position 11,335,166 of record JANAVB010037219.1, read on the forward strand.
TAGGGAAAACAGAAGACAAGGTTTCATAGAAAATTCAAGTTAATCATCTCTCTCATATACTATCAAGATTATCTAATCATCATTTGTCAATCATATCCTTATCTCATAAGTCCAAATATGAAAAATCAATCTTTATATGACTACCACCAAGAGTTTATACTCTTTTGTTATGGAGATTGGACCTTGTCATGATCATCATAGGCTCAATTCCTAAATTCCAAAATATCACTCATGAAGCATACCCTTTTATTTATTAGCACTCAATACTAACCACTTAATCATCTTGTAAATCCAAATTCTTCCACCTTGTTTTAAATTAGATCTGAAACCTCTAAATTAAGTTTTATAAAATCCTTGAACTTGTTCAAATTACTCTTCTCGTGTTATTCAATCTGAAACTACTAGGCCTTACAAAACTTATTCTCCATTAAAATCAACCTTCATATTTCCTTCAACGTACACCCTCAATATTATTCTCCTTAAAATTTAAATTTTCTCAAAAAAAAATCTCTATATTTTCTATAACTCAAAATCCTTGTGTTCTTTCTGTTCTTAGTCATTTTCTTGTAATATCTTATTCAATTTTGTATTGCCATCGAATACAGTTAAAATCTCTTCTCCATTACTAAGTCCCTAAATTTAACATCATAGCCTTAAGGTAAATGTCTCAAGAATCAATAACCAAAATTTATCCAAGTCCTCAAAACTACGTTGACCTCGAATATCCTCGTCAGCTAAAAAGTGCATCTATTATCTACATCCAAATATTTCTCTGTGTGTGGTCGTTCCTAGAGTGATATTATAAATCTCTTGATTTTATTCTCACTTTTTACCACATCTCTATCTCAAAATTCAATATCAAAGACCAACATTTTATATCCCTACCTAGATTATCATGAGATAACAAATTACATCCTTTCCGAGCTAGATGATTTATGTCACTTCCTCGACCTTTTCAAGGTAAAAAGATAAAGAGATTCAAAGGTTTCAAAATATAGATGACTGAATCTGATACGAGATAGGTGATTGATGTAATTAGGACAGAGTTAACAAAGATAAAAAAAATGGGAATGCAAGAAATAATGGCAAGAAAGAAATAATGATAAAACATGTTCTTGCTCATCCGTTCAAAGGAATGAACGAATTTTGAGATATAATATGATAACCATACACGTCTTCCTGAAATCATGTTGCTAGAATTTCGCCACGCCAGTAAGCATAGCAGCAATAGACAATAGAGTCCGTAACTAAGGTATACACCCTATAATCATGTTATTTAGAATTCTTACCTCGCCAACTGGTATGGCTGCAAGAAAATATAGATTTCATAACTAGGATAAGTATATCTACATCAGGCTCTACGTCCTTGTCATGCTAGCCAGTATGACTGCGATAAATCCTAACTCCATAATTAAAGTAGACCTTTACCTTTCTCACTGTCCTTATCAAGTATGTTATCAGGTTATACCCTAAATTCAAAATAAAATAAAGATAAATATAAATATATTTAAATACAAACTCAAAGTTAACAACTAATCATCAAGATTCAAAATCCAACAATAAATCCATCAAAATCAATTTCAACAACAAGGAGTAATGGGTGAATCAATCAAGGGAAAAGATTTCAAATCGAAATTAAAATAAGATTCTCAAGGGTCGTCCCAGGAATCTCTCAAGGAATCCTAACAGTGATTGAGTATCCTCTCATTCTAACACTTTGCTCCCTATACTCTATAACAGGCTCGTAGTAGTACGACTAAGTCGCTGTACTACCACGACATCGCACTAATGCGAATCTGGACCTGCATGGACCGGAGCGATGAGATCGTGTCTCTATAACCATCCTGAAGACAGATCAAAACAAGAAGCAATTTCTGATAACGAAGTAAAAAATCAAAGGAGGACAGTTTGTTTTCAAAAGAAGATAATTAACAACAAGAATTAGATAAGAGTTTTCCTAATGTGATTGAGTACCTTAACTTATCTCCTATATCCTACTGCAGGCTGTAGTGATTCTCTAGTTCGAGTACCACTACGAAATCGCACTAGTTGTGACTGTGACCTGCATGGGCCAGCACTAAAAACGTGTCATGACCCACACCCAGTGTAAAGGCACGAGACGTGGGTACATTCAGCCTACGTCGCAGTGTCGGCGGTAGAACGCTGTCCTAGGTCCAACATCTAACACAATCTAGAATATGCTCCAATTGGAGAATGATATATACATGGTACAACTCAATCACAATAACTAAGATGGAATAGAAGAAAGATAATCTCAACAGAGAGTCACAAAATGAATAATAATCCTGGTGTAAACCACACCATAATAAATCTCAATACAATCACAAAGTCTCATACTAGATAAAGATATAAGTCTAATCTAACTCATAGCAAGTCCTCGACAACTACTGGATCCTGCTGAGGGTCCAGGTCACCTGTGTCAACTAGGCCTGCTCCATAGTAAGTGTCGCAGCAATCCTCATCATCTGTAATATTTTCAACGGGTCCAGTCAGGACAGGAACGACTACATATCTCTCACACAGATCATAACATGAAAGGAAATATGAAACAAGCTATAGAATAATATACATGAACTGCTGATAAAGAAATAGTAGAGAGACTGTAAAAAGAAGAACATGATATAGTAGAAATAGATATACATGATATAGATAAGAAAACTGAGCTAACTACGTGATTCAGAGCACATGTTTGGTTATGTAAACAGGCTTAGGTTATACATGACTTAAATCAAGTTTGGAGTTATACATGAAATGGTGTAGATCACATAACCAAATAAATACTCCCCCTGTCCCAATCAGTACACAAGGATCTGTCCAGGTTATGTTATTGCACATGAAAGTAGTGCGTCACATAGATAGCTAGTCCACATGTACACTGGGTTATACATGAAGGCTCACATGATCATAAGTGTACATGAATGTCACATGAGTATACATGAATAAATACGAATACTATGAGTAGACGATGCACATGATAAAGTACATGAGGACAATATACCCGATGTATCCGAGGGGATAACATCGCATAAAAAGATTCATATAGAACTAATCCGTGATAATATTGTGACAACAACAAGTAAACTAGTTTATAACAAGTAAATATGTCCAAGCAAGAATGAAACAGTCAGAGAATGTACTCGCCTGACAATCTGAGCTACTGATGAGGAAGTGTAACTGAACTGAACTGAGGTAAACCTATTTAGAACAACCACAAGTCACAATAAGGTCTAACATATCATAAGAAATGCCTACAATACACTTCTACATGATTCTAGGTCCTTCTAGGTCAAAGTCATCCCTTGGTCAACTCTGGTCAAACCTGGTCAACTCTGGTCAAAACCTGGTCAACTCAAGGTCAACTAGTCTGTTTACTAATTTTTAGGTCATACTCAACTTTTCAAGTCATTCGGAGTTCGTTTGAGTCGATTTGGATCAAGTTTGATCCAAAGTTGACTTTTATCAACTTGGTCAACTTTTGGTCAACTCAACTAAACTAAGCTCATTGGGTTGATCCTAATCTGTCCAAATACCCTATGGTTACATTCATAATCAATCCACATACATATAGGTATATTCACATTCATTAAGGTAATATATATTTTTTTTTTTTTTTTAAGGTAATATATATAATCCATATATATTCATTAAGGTAATATATATATATATATATATATATATATATATATATATATATATATATATATATATATATATATATATATATATATATATATATATATATATATATATATATATAATATGAGACTAAAATATATATATATATATATATATATATATATATATATATATATATATATATATATATATATATATAATATGAGAAAAAAAAAATATATATATATATATATATATATAATATGAGACTAAAGGAAAATGTGATAAAGGACTATTGTGTAAAGACTCAAATCTGAGATTAAAAACCAAGTATTAATCATGGGATATATCACATATATAAACACATATACACATATATCCATTTAAAGGAAACTATATATATATATATATATATATATATATATATATATATATATATATATATAGACATAATATACATATACATACTCATATAGGTAAATAGGATAGATTATTCGAATCCAAGAAACGAACTCAAACCTGGAATTCTGAACCTTAAACTCTCATTCCAACATATTTACATATATACAAGTCATTTATATATATAAATATATACATATACTCACATATACATATATATTCATAAAGGAAAATCTAGTTTGCATATGTAAATGATAATTATATAGGATATAAAACCTAGGATAAATTCCTACAAACTCAGAATGTCATATAAGAATCACAACTCAGAATTTAATACGTAAAATTCAGAAATTCAAATATTATAGAATTATTCAAATTTATATTGAAAGAAAACCCAATTATACTTGAAAAAGGCAAACAAATAGGTAATAATTCCGCGGATCACTTCCGCAAGTCCAAAATATCATATATAAGTTAACAAGTCAGAAAATATTGATTAAAGGTCGAAGAATCAAAATATCACATTTCTATTCAAAATACTGAACCCGAAAAATCCAATTTTCACAAATCGACCCAAAACGCAAAATACTCCAAACCAACTCACGAAACTTGGCAAATACGTTGGTCTCGACACGTGGGACGTGCTCGGGTACTCCCGTGGTCAAAATCGTGTCTGTGTCGTGTCCATAGAATGCGAAAATCGATTTCGCGTGTCAAAGAGGGTGTTCTCGCTCGATTGTGCGTCACACGCACAACGAGAAGCCTCGTGCTCGTGCACACGGCTAGGTAGGGTCACGGGGTAGGTCTAAGACACATCAACACGATACGAAGTCACAGCGACGTGACACAGCGGCTCGCACAACAGCGTGTGGCCTGCGCGCGTGCATGCGTGCTCGTTCATGCGGTTCGTCGCTCGTGGCTCGCTCGTCGGGCCACGCCACTACTCGGGATCGAGTCCCTGGGTAGTCTAGGTATAGGGCTACGTGTTCCAACTCCTGGTACGGGTCCTCGACGTGCTGTGTTCGTGTACGAAGGCCGTGTCAGCGACAAATTTCAGCCTGAATGCACAGTTCAGCCGGCCAGTGCAAGCGAGATTTCTCCACGCTCACTTCACGAAACGATGTAAAATATTATGGGCATGTGGCCAGAGGTTGCCCCTACGTGCTCGTAAAATTTCATGCGAGACGGAGATCTGTGTGTAACGCCCCAGTCCCAAAATACGTAGGACTAGGAACGTTGACATGCCAGCTGTATACATACGAAGTACATGGGTCTCGTATGAATACATAAGCTGTAAAATGCAGTAGACCACAACTAACTAATCTCATCCACAAAATAAGGGAATAAAAGATATCATATATTCAACTATGAATTTTCTTGATACAATATGTTGGGCGGAGACAAATCCACTACCAACAAATGAGAAAAAAATACATAGAAATGAAATGAGTTTGGCGAGCTAAGCGAAGACGATCCAAATGCAATCATCCTCGAGGAAATAGCGATGATCACGGCTAGAGATAGAACACCTGCGAAAGACAAAGCACACACCTGGCGAGATAACCAGGTCCTCAGAGAGACGTAACAAGACACATAATATCATGCCAATAACTAAATAAATAAAGCTCAACAAAAAAGTATATGTGACTACACAATTAAAGGTCCTTAACCAATCTATGTGAAAATGCATTTTGAAGACAATGTTCCACACAAGGGCTCTCGAGACTAGAAACACGGCACGTTAGCGTTTCAACCAAGGCACTAGTGGCGTCTAGAAAAAAGTAAATGCACGACCACTAGCTCTTGGGTGAGTCACTAACGATAGCTAGAGGAAAGTAAATGCACGGCACATTTGTGTTTCAACCGAGGCACTAGTGGCATCTAGAGAAAAATAAATAAGTGCACGGCGCACTAGCTCTCGGCTGAGTCACAAATAAATATGTGAAAGCTCCTGCGCCTAATAACTGTCTTCACCCTCCCCATGCACTACTCGTGCTGAATCCACACCACGATATTTCTAATAACCGCTAAGTCTTCTAGACAACTATATTAGCAGTTATATCCTAACGCTCGTCCTGTACGCACCGATGTACGGTCGGTACGCAAGTCTGAATCTATATGAGACACATGACATCGTGGCACACAGGTGTCGGCCAATGAATGCGGCACAAACAAAGACAGTCCCTTAACTCTAGGCCAAATGCATAAAGAAAACTACAATATAATAATTTGCAACTACATGCTGTTTTGAAAGAACAAATTATAAGAAATAAAACATGCATGATATTGAGCAAAAAATTAAACAGTAAAGGCAAGGTGTCTTGCCTGGTAGAACATCCGGTGTGCTGCGATGATCAAGGTGGCATGAACTGCGACTTCGGTACAACCACTATGCAAGGTAGCCTCGGGTGGTGGCACGGACAGTTCCATTGGTTCCAGAACGGTTGAATTAGTTAGGGCGAGGTGAAGGGGTTCAAATTCGCGAAGAAGTAGGTACGTATGATTAGGCATGATCAATGACGATGACAAAGAGGCAAAAAAAATTAAAGGGCTACATATTACTATTTTTATAATTGAAACATAAATTTATTAGTCAAAAATATATTTTTAGATAACACACAAAAATCTAAAATAAATTATTTTAACCGAAACTCTAAATAAATAAAAACTATATTTTCTTAGAAATATCTAAAATACTAGAGAAATTATTTCATGGTTGGAAATCTACAGTTTATGAAATATATTTTTATAGCCATTATATAATCTAAAGAAATTATTATTATTATTAAACTAAATTTTGTAATTATACTTAAAGTGGTGGAATGGCATATAACAATATATTTTATTTTCACAAACACTTAAAATATTACTATAATTATTTTATACTGTTAAGTTTTTTTTTAAAATAATTTTGTTTCTAATAATAATAATGGAGAATAGTTAATACTCATACTCATAGATATTTTTACAGTAATAAAAATACTAATAATTCAGATGATAATAATTATAATAATTCCAATAATAGTAATCATAAAAAAATTGTTATAAAAAATGATAATAACAATAAAAAGAGAAGAGAAACTGTTCTCTTCGAGAGAACAGTACTTACTTAAACCAACCAAAAAAAGAAAGAAGTGAGAGAAAGAGAATTGGAGATTCAGAGAAGGGAAAGAGAGCTGGATGGAGAGGGAGAATGGAGGAGAGGTGAGAAGGCGGAGGGAGAGCGACTCCGCGCCTTGGTGGTGGCTAAGCCGCGTGCGACGGAGCGTGGGTGTAGGCGCGGCTGGAGGCTGAGGCACGCGCGTGAGGAGAAGGACGCGGCGGTTAGGGCTCGTCGACGAGCGGGGCGGGGTTTGGGGAGTCGACGGGGCAGGGTTCGGCGGCGCGGGCCGCACGCACGGAGGCTTAGGTGGTTGGGGCAGCAGAGGGAGCGGGAGCCGAGAGGGAGGAGAGAGGGGGACGGCTCGGCCGGGCTTGTCGACGGATCTGTCGGGGGCGGTGAGGCGGTGCGGCGGCGGTCGCCGTGACGACGTAGGCCGGTGGCGGTGGACGGTCGGGCAGGGGCTTCGATGGTGGAGTGAGGGAGTCTCGCGCGCGGAGGAACAGCAGAGCAGGCGACGGTCAAGTGGGTTCGGTGGCGGCGCTCCGCGGAGACGGCGGCCGGATGCGACTCCGGTGGAGGTAAGCGTCGGGGGTATTTTATTTTTATTTTTTCTTTTTATATTCTGGTGGTGGTGGGTTGGGCGTGCCTTGGCGGTTGCCGCGGTGGCTACGACGGGACGGTGGAGCTCTGGGAGGATCGGTCCGGATTTGGTAGTGGCGATAGTGTTTGGCGGTCGGTTTTGTTGGCAGATGACTTGGTACGATGCCGACGGCTAGGTCGTCGGGTCTGAGGTGCAGTGGGTTGGTGTCGGGGTTTGTCGACGGGTGGCCGAGGTGGTGGTGTGCTTGGTGTGGGGTGATGGCAACGGTGGTGGTGGTTGCGAAGGGCTGGTTGGATCAGGGGAGTTGGTCAGGGATTGGGTTCACCGTGATGGTATGCTAGCTAGGTGGCTGGGTTGGTCGTGGGTGGCAGACAATGACGGTGAGGGGATGATGGTGGTCGTAGAGAGGTAGTAGGGATTTGGCCGGGGTAGCGAGGAGGCGGGGGTCGGGACAGATCGGGGCTTGAGATAGGGTTAGGAATTCATTTGTGTCGGGATATGTCCGACATGGAAAGATGATGTATTTGTAAAAAGATGGAATAAGAATTAGACACTGACACGGTGCACGCACTTGTGGTGGAAATTTGTGGAATATAATGAATGGTAGAAATTTGGAGGAGTAACTACCTATTTATAGGATGTGGTAATTCCCATTTGGATAGGATTAGGATTAGAATTTAAACCCAGTTAGATAATTCAAATCAAATCTAAATTCAGTTTAAATTCTAATTTTAAATCTAGATAATCTAGACTCAAATTAAATATAAATTTTACTTTTAAACTATTTAAATTAAATCCATAGAATTAAATCGAAATTTAAAATGGCCACAATAACTTCCAAATATATTTTTCAAAATACCAATAATAATAATTTCAAAAATAATAAATATTTTTAAATATCTTTTCGAATAATAAAATATTAATATTAATAAATCTCAAAAATTACATTTTTATTTAAAAATAAATTAATAAAATATTTAGAAAATATATACGTATGCACAAGAATATTATTTATTATTAATAACTATTATAAACGAAAGACTTTCTAATGGATTTGGAAATGTTGGTATGATAGCTAAAATAATTATTACATATATTATTTAAAACTATAAAATAATAAATAAAAATGTCTTTCTAAAAATATGTACGCTTGTACATATTCGCACTCGTCGAGCAAATTCGATAATAACGAAATTTCGTGCGCGACGTACACTGCAACTATGCAACGTATAAATAAAAAAATAATCGGTACCAAATTTATTATAAAAAATATAGTAGAAATTTAGGAGTTTTACATCCTACCCAACTTAAAAGAATTTCGTCCTCGAAATTAAGAATTAGTAGGGGATGAAAAGACACAAGGGGGTATCGATGAGGAAAAATCTATTCACAATGCTCAACAAAATCATGTCGTAAGAAGTTGCGATCTAGATGATAAAAAAATAATACGGGTATGGTCGTGGGTAGAAAATATAGGGCCAAGAAGGAGGACGAGGAGTTTAGGAGGAAGACATAGCAACATTTGAGTGGTGATGGTCATAATTGATAGGAAAGCTAGAGAAAGTTCAAGCACACGCCTTTGTCCTTCTAAAATGGTTGAAGGTGAAAGCAATAAGGAGTGCAAGGAGGATATTATCGATTACGAATATGTGGTTCAAAGGCGGCCGTATAAATTTCAAAAGAATCGTCAAGGCTGTCGTGGATGGAATTCTAAGGGAAAAGTTCAACTACATCCCATCCACGTAGATTGACATATGAAAAAGGCGAACCAAAGTGCACTCGGTTGATCTGACCATCATGCACCGGTTCTGAGAAGACAATATGTTAGTGAGTGGCCGCTCAATATCATATGCCTTGATCAAGCTCGATAAAGAATTAGCTTGCAAATACTAGGCTATATTAGCATCATTAGTCTAGATAATAGAACATATGCACGATGGTAGATGAAATAAAAACAATTGTGAATAGTCTAAGAGTCATAAAGATCTAAGTCTTGTTTATTCCTATACGATCATTCTACGGTTTATTGCCCAAGGCTTGGTTGACCAAATGGGTTAAATCTCTCTAGTCTCTATAGTCTAGATAATCCTATTTGTATTCTCCTTAATGGTTAAGGGTATGTCAGGTCATGGGGTATTCTACCCAACTTAAAGAATTAAGCTAAGGGTGTTTGGGACATCTAACTAGTAGGGTCAATCTCTAGCAAGCACGAAGGGAAGATAAGAATAATGCTAAGAGGAATCAAGCAAGATGCAATCGATGAGTCGGTCGAATATGGAATCGAGGAAAGATGTCAAATATGTGGATGAGATCCTAGACTTCTAATCCTATAAGCAGGCTTGCTTGGTACGGTAAAGTAACCAAACAATTTATCTCGACCTGCATGGGCCACCACACTGTGCGTCGAGTTATGACTCACAGACTGCAGGGCGTGCACGGGACCGTGCACGGGATCTCGTGCACGCGTGTCCGTTTCCGTTCGGATGCCGAAATCGTGCCGATTTCCGATCCGTCTTTACGAAAGTTGTTACAAATCATATAAGAAAGGATTTCGTGAAAACAGAATCAAAAATTAACACTTTTCAATTCTAAGTGGCATTTTGCCGAACACGTGCAACGTGAGACCGATACGTGTCCGATACCGCTATCAAACGAAACCAAAATTCTACGAAACTTCATACACAGATCAAGGGTGCTTATATGGATGCAATAATAAAAAAAATTAGGAGAAACAAAGGTAGATCGGGATTTACCTATTGAGAGTCGGAATCTCAATAAAAGGAATTCTCCGAGCGCTTTATCGGCCGATTTCTCAATAGCAAATGCCTCCTCCTCCTTGCTAGCAGTACTCCAGAAAGATCCTCTCCTTCCTATGAGCGCAACAGAATTCGTTTGGGGAGAAACGGACTCAGGATGAAAAAGTTGGGATTTTTGGAGAGTGGAGGCTAGGGTTTGCTCTTTGGAGGCTATGGAATTTTAAAAAAATGAGAGAGGGGACTGCTATGGCCGGCCAGGGGTAGGGGGTGTTAGGTTTAGGGTTTGCACATGGGCCAAGCACTCCATGAGTTGCTAAAAGGCCCATGTCAAAAAGGCTAAAAAGGCTTTAAGAGAAAATAGCTTAAAAGTGAAATAATTGATTCTAAAAATAAACAATAATTCTAATTTAAATTTTAAAAGACCAATAACACTTCTAATTACATTATTAGGCTTCTGGTCAAGGTTGACTAAGGTCAAAACCACTTATACTACCAAAACATCAATTCAGCTGCCAATCAAACCGCACAACAAGCAATTTAATTAATAAATTAATAAAATTGAAAGTAATGCACAATTACTAAAATACCCTTAGCCTAAAAATAGGTAATTAGCCAATCTAGTCACATGGTCGAGTCTCCTTGGTCATGGTTAGTCTCTAAGTCAAGCAGTCTCTAGGGTTAAGCTAGCAACAACCAAAATCACAATTAATTCACTCATCTAAATAATATAAAATAAAAAAATCACCAAAAATCATAATATGATTTAAATATTATTATTAAATGATGCAAAATTACAAAATTTTAAAATTATCCTTATTTCAGAAAATTGGTGGTTACAATAATGTTCTCTCCACCCTATGTCTAATACTAGCAAGTCGAGTCAAGTCCAGTATAGCAAGTCACAAGTACAAGTAACAATCTAATATCATATCATGAAGTCCACAACCACGAATACTCTTGTAGGCTTTGTATCATGATTCGTGCCAGTGTCATGTGATCTATCGTGTCAATGAACACCAATAAAGTATACGCAATGCCTAATGTCAACACTCGATGTCTATAGGATATCATCGACACTCGAATATAATATAGACACAAAGTATCAACTAATCCTACATCCTCAATGATAATGAACAAGAAATAAAATACAACAATAAAAGAAAAGATGATAAACTGTAACATTGACAAGGTATACTTGCTTGTGGTCTCTAAACATGCGTACTGCGGTCCGACTCCGATATCCTCGGTCACAGCGTCACGAATTCCTAATAAATATACAAAGTATCAATCAATAACATATCGATGACACACACATACTATATATATCTAATCATGCCATATATAACCTCGACCCGACATATTCTAACTAGACTAGTACCATACCATATATATGGCCACATCTAATATACATAGTATCAAGTCACCACAATAAATATTATTTTTATAAAATAAAAATATAATATTTTAATTCTAAAAATTTAGTTAAAATATTTTAAAAACTATTTTAGACTATAATAATTGCAAGAAAACAAATATCTAGTTACTATATTAAACTAGTATCAACATTAGCCAACTTGTCGAGTTAATTGGACCAAAAGCAAATAAATTTTTAACAAATCATAATTCTAAAATAAATCAGAAAAGAAGGGAAAACATAATTTTATGACGAAGGTCTCATGATAATCATTTAAGAAAAATACTATGAAGTTTAGGCACAAAACAATACTAGTTAATTAGTCACAACTCTATAGGTAACACGCTACTCCAATAAAATACTACTTTTATATAATAAAAATATATTTATTCATTCTGAAAATATATTGAAAAATATTTTAAAATTTAATTTATATATAATATTTACAATAAAAGATCATAAGCAGTTGTCAGGTACAACTAGCTGCACAAAGTCGCAATTTTTCGGATTAATTGGAAAGATATATTCATGCAAAAATACTAATTAAATATTCTAAAATAATATATTTAAAATAATAATTTTAGAAATTAAATCATGAGTTTTCATGACTTTAGACACCGAAAAATAATACGGCAATTGGTTGTACAACAACGAACACAACCTATGACGAAGATCAATGGATTTCGGCGAGAAAAATAACGAAGATATGACCATAATTAATCTATGAAAACCTCATAAAGCAATTTAAGACATGAATAATAGGTTAAAGAGAGATGTTAGGGTGCTCACCAAGGGTCCCAAAGTCGTCGTATGGCTTCGGAAAGGGTTGCGAACAATAGCTATATCCAACGTGATTCAGCCTGGACACCCTGTATTGTATCGACAATATCATCCTTCTCTAACATAGATTTATATTGGTCTTCGGGGAAAAAAAAAAGGGAAGATTTATGAATTGCCCAAAAACTAAAAAAGTTTTATGTAAAATCCACCGCTAAAAAAAACTTTCATCGCGTGCCCAGAATTAGAGAAACTTATCCAAAGCGGGTTCCAAATGACCATTTTGCCCTTCCTTTTAATTTATTGGAAACACCCACAAAACTGCTCTTAAAAAAACGTTTCAATACTCCATCTTCTTCCATACGCTGCTCACTTTCGAATCTAGGTTTTCTCCTCAAAAATCTTCAAAAACTCGTCGAAAAATTTCGGAAAGACCGGGACGAACGACAAAAGTGCTAAAACGGAGGTCCAAACATCATTTTTTTGCGAATCTAAAATTTCGGATGGCCGTCTAACGATGAAGCTGTTACTTTCAGTCTCCTCGACGATACGCACATTTTGCGACAAACGGGACCTCGTTTCGACCTCCCAGTCAAAAGTTATGGCCCTCCAAAGTTTCAGCTAACCATAAAATGCAGGAGAATGGCATTCTCCGTCTTAATTTACACGGAGAATGACCATTCTCCGTCTTAATTAGGACGGAGAATGACATTCTCCGTCTTAATTTACACGGAGAATGGTCATTCCAGTGTTAAAACGCAGAAGAATGATCATTCTCCGTGTTAGAAACACGGAGAATGCCATTATCCGTGTTAAATGAAACGGAGAATGTCATTCTCCGTGTTAAATAAAACGGTGAATGGCATTCTCCGTCCTAATTAAGACGGAGAATGGCCATTCTCCGTGCTAAATTAAACGGAGAATGACCATTCTCCGTCTTAATTTACACGGAGAATGCCATTCTCCGTGTAATTTATCACGGAGAATAGTCATTCTAGTGTTAAAACGCAGGAGAATGCCAATTCTCCGTGTTAGAAACACGGAGAATGCCATTCTCCGTGTTAATTAGGACGGAGAATGCCATTCTCCGTCCTAATTAAGACGGAGAATGACATTCTCGGTCCTAATTAAGACGGAAACGGAGAATGTCATTCTCCGTGTTAATTAGGACGGAGAATGCCATTCTCCGTCTTAAATAAAACGGAGAATGGCATTCTCCGTCCTAATTAAGACGGAGAATGCCATTCTTCGCCCTAATTAAGACGGAGAATGGTCATTTCCAGTGTTAAAACGTGTAATTTAGTCCGTGTTAGAAACACGGAGAATGCCATTCTCCGTGTTAATTAGGACGGAGAATGCCATTCTCCGTCTTAAATAAAACGGAGAATGCCATTCTCCGTCCTAATTAAGACGGAGAATGACATTCTCGGTCCTAATTAAGACGGAAACGGAGAATGTCATTCTCCGTGTTAATTAGGACGGAGAATGGCATTCTCCGTCTTAAATAAAACGGAGAATGGCATTCTCCGTCCTAATTAAGACGGAGAATGGTCATTTCCAGTGTTAAAACGTGTAATTTAGTTTTTTCAGGAATAAAGAGTTTCGTTCTTCTTTCAAAGCGATGATAATTCTTATGGAAAAGAAGAAGAAAGATCTTCTCTCCACAATTGAAGATCTGAGTTCAAATGTCTCCACGATGAAGATGATTATGATGAGCGATGATCTGAGTTCGACTGAAGAAAAATACACCGAACTACGAACGATCTTTGCGATCTCTGCTGAATATGAGAGCAATGGAATTCAGATTTCCCGTGAAGAAGAAGAAGACGAAAATCGCAATCCAGATCTGAGTTTTTTGAATTCAAATACATATAGATGACCAATTCGCGCGGAGGGGTAGTTTCGGTATTATAAAAATAGCAGTTTCTAGCGGGTGGCATCTAAAAGGGAATCTTGGAATATTTAACGTGAAAATACTTAATTCTGGGTATTTCATAAAACTTATCCAGCGGGTGGGCATTTCATAAAAGCCCACCCCGAAATTGGGTTTCTCAGCAATTTCCAGAAAAAAAAAAAACCCTGCAATGCTCGTCTCTTCACGAACAGATATCATGAAATGAAATATAGTAGTATGTACGACAGAAATCAGGAGAATATATACAACAATGAAGATATATCATCTAAAAAACAATAAAGATATATAGAGAGATACAGCAACAAAATTCCTTATTCTATTTCTAATCCATTTACTTATTCTCATTTCATATTTAGGCCATCTCTAATGGAAATTTCTAAAGTTGAGTTTCTATCCTACTTGTTATTGCACTTTAAAAAAATTTCTATCCTAATTGGTAGAGTTTCTACATAGAAATTAATGCACAAACAAAAAATAATCTCCAATGGTTCTCCATTTCAATCATATGTGACAACAAATAAAAGGTTCAACTTAATGATGAGGGAGTGGTATGAGAGAGAGAGAATTTTTATGAGAGTTTTTTTTTTTTCACATGTGAAAATTTTCATAAACTCTTCATCCTACATCAATGCCACCTAGCATAGAAATTGAAATAGATAGTACCATTGGAATTCTTTTCTAAAATAGGGAAGATACAAACCCCCGTTCGAGATGGCCTTAATGCTAATTGATTATATATGATTTTTAAAAAGATAAAAAAAATTCTTGTCCATCTCAATCTATTTGCATAAATGGTTTAAAAGAATTAGTTTTCAACTCAATAGACAAATCTTTATTAAAAAAAAAAAGTCCAGACAAATTAAAAGGTAAATTTTATTTATATTTATTACAATTTAAAATTATTTCACTAATATTCTTTTTTTTTTTAAAAGGTATTACATATATCCATCAAAATCTAGAGTGTTATTTAGCATCCATATGGAAACAGTGCTACTCTCTCTTTTTTTTCTTACAAAGATGACACTTTATTTTGTTATATGTCTATTATGTGTACTCACAAAGCTTCAAAACAATTATATTTCTCATCTAATTTAGTTTACAAAATTTCATAGTTATCATAATATATAGGGCTAGATTTAGAGCTGGTTGCAGCATTTTGGAGGCCCTTGACAATTCCCAAAAATGAGGCCCTCATCACTATATATATATTTTTTATAAATCCAACAAATCCAATAAATTCAAAATGCAATATAATTAATCCTTGAATACACATAAATTGTTACCAAGATTCAATAAATTAAGCAAATTCAAGTTCCAAATCTATATAAACTCGAGAGAAATGACGTTAGAGGAGGGGGAAAAATTGCATGGACACGTCTCTTGAGGTAGGGTTTTCCATGGGAGAGAGATTGTTCGTTGGAGAGAGAGTAAATGAAAAGGTGGACTAAAAATATGATGACATTTCATTTTTTCTAGGTTTTATTCGATTATTCTCCAAGATGCTATGGGTTTTTCCAGGTGGATCAGAAAAAAAAAATGCTAGTTCGAAAAACATTTATAAAGAAAAAATGGAGGCCCCCTTAGGGGAAGAGGCCCTAGGCGGTGGCCTAACCCACCTTCCCCTATTGCCGACCCTGCTAAATTATCCTAATCACACCCCTACTATAGCGCTCCTAAGTTTTTGGCACCTTAATTTTTCACATTTTGGCACACCAACTTCATAAATTACTCTTTTGAAGCACCACATATTAACTTTCTAGATTTTGGCCACTCAACTTCATAAACCACTCAAAGGCAATACCTGTCATTAATTTTGAAGTACGTCGAAATCACTTCAAAAATACATTTTGTAATGCAAAAGAACAATTTAAATACTTATTTAGCCTAATCACAGTTGAGCATCGATTTATGCTAGTTACTAAACAACAAGAAAAGATACTACGAGAAGATTGCTTGTTTGGAATAGCCTACTCCATACTGTCATCGGCACATTAAGAAAGAAACACACAGAAACAGTTGTGACAAGAAGAAGAAAGATTTGCTACATTCTACTAATTCACACCATCCCCATTTCTTTAAAATCCAAATCTGCATAGCCTTAGAACTCATCGGCCTTGATGGAATCTCGAGGCATCTCGTATGCATCTTTAGGTCTCAACTTCTTCACTCCGGCAGTCGTGAAGCACACCTTGTCGGACTTGTAGCTCTCGATGCCTACATGGGTCACTTTGACCCACACCAGAACCTTGGTCTTCATCCCCTCTATACCAGAGAGCTTCCCTCTCGACAATGTCCCTTTGACTCGAGACGCGTACTTGAGCACAGAAGAATCCTTGAAGCCAACCTCGCAGCTGGAGGGCAGATGAACGACCAGCTTCCCCTTCAGTTCGTCGAACTCGTAGCAGATGATGTTCCTGGGGAAAAGGCCCTGAGGGAGGCCATACTCTCTAAGCAGATCCGGTAGGGATTTCGATGGTTTACCTGAAAATTAATAGATTACTACATGCGTTAGCTCTCAGTAAGTTTCCAAAGTTAGAAAATACTATGATGTATGAAATTTGTTCATATGAAGCAAACATAGATATAAGGTGATGCTCCAGGATGCGGGGAACATGTGTTGTATAGTTGTCTAACTCAGGTCAAGAAAACTTGCTAACATACTTTACGGGGCCTTCGCAATATAAAAGTTCCATGAAAAGCTTCAAAACCCGCTATGGAAAAGAAGATGCTACTAACATTCGCGACTAATGACATTTGAAATTTAGTCATAAAAGAGGAAGATTTCAAAACAAATTGAAGAGGAAAAAAAATGCTGCAGAATATGACAAACATTAGGCAAGAGCGAAGACACGTAAAAGAGTAGCCCCAAGAACCTATATCTCACAAATCTCAAATATGAAAAAGGATAAGAAGATTACAATGAGATCGCTCACCACACCTTGATAACGACTCCCTGAACGAAGGAGATGGATCTCCCCGAACATATCTCATTTCTCCAATTGTCTTAAAGTGCAAGCCAAACGATCGAATATGGATTCCTCATAGGTTTGGTAGTTCTCACCTTGAATTTTCTCCAAATGGCATACAAAAAGAGTAGCCACCTTAGCCTCTTATAAAAGGGCTAAAAAGACCTAATTAGGATTAAGAAAACTTTAAATTAGTCCCAATAAAACTACTATTGAAATAACCAAACCCGAGCCGAAATTTCGACAACTGGCATATCGTCAGTATGCCGATGTTATGTTTAATTAGCACCAATTACTCTATAAAGTTGCTGGACATTTTTAACGATTTTGTAGAATGGAAATAATGATATAATTTATTATTGATGAAAGACTACATATATATATGAGAGGCTAGCCTCCTCTCCTATTATTCTAAGCAATGTGGGACTAAACCCATTAACTAATAACTCTAATATAACACTTAATATCCTCCCTCAAGCTGGAGCATAGATGTCAATCATGTCCAGCTTGTTACATAAAAATTAAACCCGAGGACTCAGAAGAGGCTTTGTGAAGATATCAACTATCTGGTCGCCGTCCTCACATATTCAAACTTTATCACTCCCTTTTTATATTCATCACGAACAAAATGAATGTCAATTTCAATATGCTTCGTCCGTTCATGAAATACTAGGTTGGTGGCAATGTGAATAGCAAACTGGTTATCATACCATAGATCTGTCACTTGAGACTCTGCGTCTTCACCCAGTTCTTGTAGGAGATGCTTCATATATAATATCTCTGACGTGCCATAAGCAATAGCTCGATATTCTGCTTCTGAGCTTGAGCGTGCTATCACACTTTGTTTCTTGCTCTTCCATGACACTAGATTTCCACCAATAAATACTGAATAGCCAGATGTAGACCGTCTATCTGTCAGACTTGCTCCCCAGTCAGCATCAGTAAAATACTCAATGTGAGTGTGTCCATTATTCTCCATTCGAATTCATTTTCCTGGATTTTTTACTAGATAACACAGAATTCTGAGAACTGTCTGCCAGTGTGGAATTCTTGGAGAAGCCATAAATCTACTTGTAACACTCACTGCAAAAGAAACGTCCAGACGCGTCATAACCGTCACGTAGTTGAGTTTTCCAACTACTCGACGATACTGATCTGTATTGGTCGTCAGGACCCCTTCGTCTGGAAGTCACTTCGCCCCTAGATCCATAAGTGAGATTGCTTCCTTTGTTTGCATCATGCATACATCATTTAGTATGTCCAGCACATACTTTTTTTGAAACATTACAATGTCCCGCTTACCCCGTGTGACCTCAATGCCCAAGAAATAGTTCAAGGATTCCATATCCTTGGTTTGAAATTGTTCTCAAAGAAACTTGTTGAGGCTTGCAATACCCTGGCTGTCATCTCCCGTGATTACAATATCATCAACGTAGATACCAAGGAGTATTCTTCCAGCAGATGTGTGTCGATAGAAGATTGAATGGTCCTTCTTTGATTGACATATGCCAAATTGAGTAACATGTGTAAATCGACCAAACCATGCACGAGGTGATTGTTTCAGACCATAAAGGACCTTCCTCAGATGACACACTTTACCCTCCCTTGCAACGAACCCGGGAGATTGCATCACATATACCCCTTCATCAAGATCCCCGTGGAGAAAAGCATTCTTTATATCTAACTGAAGTAACGGCCAGTCAAATCGAATGGCAAAGGCTATGAGGACACGAACGGATGTCATTTTGGCCACATGAGAGAATGTCTCGAAGTAATTCCTCACCATAGGTTTGAGAGTATCCTTTGGCCACCAGACGAGCCTTCAGTCGATCAAGAGTGTCATCCGGTTTTACCTTAATCGTGAACACCCATTTGCAGTCGACTGCCTGTTTACCAGTAGGTAAGTCGACTAAGTCCCAAGTATGATTCTTCTGGAGAGCTTTCATCTCCTCGTTCATAGCAGCACGCCAACCAGGATGTCGGAGACCCTCCTCAGTGGTATTGGAGATCTGAATCCCATCAATAGTAGCCACCAGAGACTGAGTGTGACTGGTAAGTCCTTTGTAGCTGTTAACATACAAGGGATGATCACAACAGGCACGACGAGAACGTTCTGGAGACGGAACCGCCGGAGCTACTGGCGGAACTGGTAGAGCTGCTGGTGGAACAGATGTAGGCAACTCATTGGAGCCGGAGCTGCTGGTAGAACCAGAGGAGGAGGATTTTGTAGGCAGTGTCAACAATGGCTGAATCGGTGTATGTGGACCATCTGCCTGGAAGACTGGCTCGGTAAGGAAGGGCAACCGTACGGAAAGCTGTTGTGTTTGAGGAGGAAATAACAAAAAATCCTCTTCTGGATAGACCAGAGGAGCCGGACCCGTTGATTGTGGGAATGGTGGAAATTCTGTTTCTACAAAGGTAACATTCCGAGTGAAAAAATATCACTTTAAGACAGGGGAGAAACACCGATAACCTTTCTGATCTTTAGGATACCCAAGAAAAATACATTGTATTGCCTTATGATCTAATTTAGAAAGGGTTGGTAGCGTATCCCAAATATAGCATAAGCAGCCAAAGATGCGGAGAGGCAGAGGAAATGGTTCTCGTCCAGGAAAAAGCCTAGAAAAGGGAGAGCTACCAATGAAAACAGACGATGGCATGCGGTTAATAAGATAACAAACAGTAAGAACCGCATCCGACCAAAATCGCTTGGGAGTACGTGCTTGAAACATAAGAGCACGTGTTGTTTCCAATAAATGACGATTCTTGCGTTCGGCGACACCATTTTGTTGTGGTGTGTACGCACAAGAGGTTTGGTGGATGATGTTATTGAGGGCCAGATGTTTATCGAGATCACGAGATAAATACTCACGACCATTGTCACTCCGAAAAATTTTGATTGGAAGATCAAATTGTGTTTTTATTTCAGCATGAAAGTTGCACCAGATGTTAAATAATTCAGAGTGATTTTTCATCAAATAAAAAAAAGTGACACGTGAGTAATCATCGACAAAAGTAACAAAATACTTAAAACCCATTACAGAGTCAGTCGGACAGGGTCCCCATATATCAGAATGCACCAACTCAAAAGGAGCGGAAGCAATTTTATTTGGACTCACCGGATAAGGAACCCGATGATGCTTAGCTAAACTACATGGCTCACAATGAAAAGAAGAGAAAATATCTAAAGATGGGTACATTTTCTGGAAGCTTAGAACGATGGATGGCCTAACCGACAATGTAACTCGACAAGATAGAGTTTCATGCCGGCACAGACAACAGAAGGAGTTGCGTCAAACCGGTACACGCCTCCAGCCATATGCCCCTTACCGATAGTCTTCCCAATTTTCAGGTCCAGAAAAATACAACCATCACGAAAGAAAATGTTACCGAGCAATGTAGTTCACGAGTAATTTGCCTAATATAAATTAAATTGAACGGGTTCCCAGGAGTAAGCAGTACAGAATTGAGTGACAATCCGGAAGAAACATTGACACTTCCACGGCCTCGGACTGTCAGGGAACCGCCATTGGCAACAGTAATGCCAGAAGCACGACGTACAGGTACATAATCATGTATTATACCTGCGTCATCAGTCATGTGAGAGGATGCACCAGAGTCAATTACCCATTGCTTGAATTTTACTATGCACGCGGCTGAGTATCCGGCTGTGGAACCAGACGTTGATGCTTCACCACAACGTTGAGCCTGAAAATCAAGGAACTCTGTATATGAGTCCGAAGTCATCTGAATAGAGCGGACACCATCATCAGAGACATCAGTGGTGATATCAGCAGCAGGTGATTTAGTGCATTGCCAATAGAAATGGCCAAGCTGACTACAGTTAAAGCATGTGCGCGGTCTTCCTCCATCACGACCGCCATTACCCCTTCCTCCATCACGACCAGCATTACGGCCACCCCGTCGGCCGCCACGACCACCACGAAATCCTGTACGAGCGGCCCCGAGAGCAGAACGATCAGCAGGAGTATCACCCGGAGTGGTCTCAACGACTTTGGCAGCCCGAAGGACACGATAGTGTGGTTCCAGTAGGAACGGTACATCAGATCCAGCAATAATCTGAGAACGAGCAGAGTCTGGATCATGACGGAGGTAAGATAAGCCATGACATGAAGCTGCTCACATTGAGCCCGTACTTCATTAATATCCGACGTAAGAGGTAACATGCGGTCGATCTCATCCGTCATAGCCTTGAAGGCCCGGAAATGATCTTTATGAGATTTGTTTTCTTAATTTGCTCGGTACACACCAACGACCGAGTCATATATATGAGACAAATCGCGTTTACCATCAAACGCCGCCGCCAACATTTCCTATAACTCCTTCACGGAGTCCGTATTTTGAACCATGTCTTCCACCGATGGTTCCATGGAATTCATCAACTGTGTAAACAGTCGACTGTCATCTGTCTCCCATTGCTCAAAGATGGGATCATCGTCTGCTGGAGAGTTGTCAGTCAGATGTTTGGACAACCGCATTCCTCGAATTGTCTTCTCGACCTTCTTTCTCCATGTCGAGTAGCCCTCTGGCTCTTCCAATCGTCGATCCGAATGGAGGAAATCGTCGTGCCAGTGCCTGCTAGTGTGTTGCCGATACTAGTATCTTTGGCACTGCTATTCACCGTAGAGTCTCTCATTTGTCAGAGATTCGACCGTCGATGTATTATTTCCACTTGATAAACACAGTAACTCAGCCAATGCGCTAAAAACGGAGCCAGAACCGGCATACGCGCATAGAAAGCAGAGAGTGTAGATCACAAGCCAGGACAGAGAGATAACCTATGGTAACATCTGATAGATCCTGGTGTGAAGATCAAGGAAAGAAACAAAAATTCATGCACAACAAACCATATGTGTGCTTTTTGTTAAATTTTCAGCATTGATGGGCAGAGGTTCCAACAAATATTTTCCCTCTGAGAATCCCAACAATAATTTTTTTTTTTTTTTGGAAAACTAAACTAGGATTTGGAGGGAGTGGGTGGCGGTTGATGGAAGGAGAGGGTTAGGGTTAGAGATTGGAGGCATCGGGGGGGCTGACAGGGGACAGGGGGGAGGTGCTGACAGGGGGGCTGACAGGGGGGCGCTGACAGGGGGGCTGACAGAGGGGACGCTGACAGGGGGGGCTGATAGGGGGGGGGGCGCTAACAGGGGGCAGCAGGCGGGGGCGCTGACCGGGGGCGGAGGGGCTGACGGGGGGCAGGGTGACGGCTAGGGTTTTGTGGAGATTAGGGTTTTGTGGAGAGAGGGAGAGTGGTGGGTGACGGCTAGGATTTTGGCTCTGATACCATATAGAATGAAAATAATGATATGATTTATTATTGATGAAAGACTACATATATATAGGAGAGGCTAGCCTCCTCTCCTATTATTCTAAGCAATGTAGGACTAAAGTCCATTAACTCATAACTCTAATATAACACTTAACAGATTTAAAACGTATTTTATGTATGCCGACGCACTGCTTTTGCTCTAATACAAGCCCTGTCTTAGCCACCGATACTCAAATTTTCATCGCTTCTTCTGTCGACAATTCAAGGACTCTCCAAACTTAAACCACCCTCAAATAAGGCTGCATTTTTGAACTTCTCCTCTAGTCTGATGAGAGGTATTAGTCCCATGGCTTCTCAATCAGACTCCATACATGTCGTCCAACGACAGAATTCCTACTCCCCCTTGCTACCAATCTAGAATACCATGGGTCGTTGTGCATCTCCTTCCGTCTCGATCTCCTCGACCACCATGTCAACACTAGATGCTATGCACCTACCTAATTACTTGGATCTCAAAGATATCAATATTCTTGCCAAGATCAAAGTCCATGACTATCAATCTCACCGTAAGTCTCTGTTGCATGTCTCAAAGTTGTGTCTTCCAGCAAAATATGCTCACATTCCGTAGAGCCTTCTCAACCTTTGATGGCCCAGCCAAGAGGACGGTGTGATTCCCTTGAGATTCAATCCCCTGAATCTCTCCACCTTCATGTCCGACACTGAAGCTCTCCCATGCACTTGCATACTTGAGCAAAACATCATGTATTGTGCACGCTGTCGATAACCATAGCTCTGCTGAACTGTCCAAATGGAAGTATACATGCCACTTCTTGAATTGGATGCACCCCTCGATCTCCTTTCCTCGAATTGCTGAAACTGATGTCGTTTCATTGAGTTTGGCATATCACATGAACAAAACCGAATCCATAGAACTCCCTACTAGAGGAGACCGACCAGTTGTTATGGGACCGAGAGATTGACCCTCAAGCTTTGACGAACTCTCATTTGTTGATTTGCCCTGACGAACTAAATATTTTAAATTTCTCAAAACATGAAGACCCTCCCTATCAAGTTCGAAATGATCCACAAACCCCTATCAAATATCCCTCGAGCTAGGGGTGAGCATTATTCGGCTTTGAACCGAAAACCGAACCGAACCGAATAAGAGATTCAGTTCGGTTTTAAAAAAAAATCGGTTCGGTTTCGGTTTTGAAAATACTAAATTTTCTTTTTCGATTTCGGTTTCAGTCCAAAACCGAAAACCGAATAAGAAATTTTAGTTTATATATATATATATATATATATATAGGTATATAATAAATATATCTAGGTATATTTAGTTATTATATATATTAACAAAAAAACATAAATAAACCCAAAAACCGAATAAACCGAAAATCGAACCGATTTAATTCGGTTCTGTTCAGTTCGGTTATTGACCAATTCGGTTCGGTTTCGGTTTTGCTTATTCGGTTTCGGTCCAATTCGGTTTTCGGTTATTCGGTTCGGTTGGAACCGCATAAACCGAATACTCACCCCTACCTCGAGCCATCATCGGATGCATGTGACATGTATGTACACCTCATTGTCTTGAGCTTGTATATACCACAATATATATCTCCTCGAGCTAGTAGTCATGGACCCTTTGTAAGCTTCAGTCCATGACCCCAAACATATTGTGACAATCAACATCAGTCAGCTTTTTTACTGATACCAGCTTGTAGCACAAACTCGATACATGACGAATCCCCTTGAGAACGAGCTTCTCTCCAACCTCCATTGTCAAGTGCACGTCACCAATGCCCACAACTGTAGTAGTCCCCTTGTTGCTTATCTTCACACGTTTGAACTTGTCACTCTGATATGTCGCAAATAACCTCCTTCATAGAGTGGTGTGATAAGACGCCCTTGTACCTAAAATCCAGTTGTCATCATGACACGTGCCACAAGGTTCCATCACTTCGGTCACTACGATGATGAGATCTTCCACCGTTGAAAGGTCCCACATGATCTTCCTTGCTTTTAGCCTTCTCATCTTTGAGCTTCGTGTAGTTTCGCTTAAAATAGCCCACCTTGCTACAGTAATGACAGTTGTCCATACGATCCACCTTCACAAGATTCCAAGAGAACCC
Organism: Iris pallida; assembly: GCA_029216955.1. Taxonomy (NCBI): domain Eukaryota; kingdom Viridiplantae; phylum Streptophyta; class Magnoliopsida; order Asparagales; family Iridaceae; genus Iris; species Iris pallida. The sequence continues at coordinate 11,360,155 of JANAVB010037219.1, forward strand.
TCATGTCCTCAACTATAACCCGAGCCTCCCTTTCCGTAGGAAGCAACTATGATAGACTCATGCTGCAATTTATGTTGCTTATATCAGACCTCCTCGTTCAACATGCTGCTTTAACCATCTCCATCATTAACTCCAACATTGACGGAGTTACTCACTAACACTACCAATGCCTCCTAACTTTCCGGCAGAGAACTCAAAAGTAATAGGATCTTGAACTCATCCTCAAACAAAATCTTCATAGTCTATAGTTGATTGATGATGTCATAAACCTAGCTTCAAATATTGCACCACCGAGCACCCTCTGTATAATCAAGTTGACGAGTTGACAAATAAGAAACATCTTGTACCCAACCATCTTCCTTTCATACAACAAACACAACTTCTCCCATAATGTGTGTCGAATTGTCCATGGAAACACAATAAAACACCGAGTCGTCCACACATTAGTGGATGAATCCAATACCCTTCCGATAGATCATTTTTAGTCATCAACATACTTGTCTGCTGGCTTGGCGCTCTTGTCCTCTAACGGACCATGCAGATCATTGTACTAGAGTAGATCCTCTGTAATTTGGCTTCCAAATTGTCTAGTTTCTCCATGTAAGGGTGACCATATGTGTGTCTATTCTCTCTGTAGACATGGTTGCACCTTCTCCCTCTCAAACATCAGAGCTCTCATACTACTTTAAAGAAAAAAGCAGATTACAACACCCACCCACCTGAAGATAAGGAATCACAAATACTATTCAAGAGCCAAGACAGACCAAACACAAACGTATACGTCGTGACCTCGCCACTTGAACAAATCTCAATCTATATATTCACTGATACAAGATTGATTACAATATAATAATAGATTTCTTTGTCCCAAGAACCTATCCCTCACAAATATTAAGTATGAAAATGATAGGAAGATTAATATGAGATCCCTCACCACACCCCTATGATAACACCCTAAACAAAGCAGGCGAATCTTTTTTAACAGATTTCTTTCCTCTAATTGTTTTGAAATGCGAGCCCTATGAACGAATATGGATTCTTGGTAGATTTGTTAGATTGCTTGAATCTCCTCCAATGAGCATACAAAAAGAGTAGACCTCGTAGACTCTTATAAAAGGGCTAAGAAAACCTAATTTAGAATCAGAAAAAACCTAATTTAGATTGCTTGAATCTCCTCCAATAAGCATACAAAAAGAGTAGACCTCGTACACTCTTATAAAAGGGCTAAGAAAACCTAATTTAGAATCAGAAAATCTCTAAATTAGTCTCATCACAAATCATGGCCGTCCAATCCAATCTGATGGCCCAAAAGTACTACTGATATAACCAAATTTGAGCCGAAATCCCGACAACCGATATACCAATCGTATGTCGACGGTATTCTTAGTGAGCACCAATTGATGTAGAAAGCTGCTTGGCGGTTTGGCGATTTGAAGAATATCGTCGGTAAGTCGGAGCTACTGCTTTTGATATAAGCTCGGTCGCAGCCACCGATACTCCTGTCTTAGCTGCTTCTACCATCGACGGTCCAAGAACTCTCCAAACTTAACTACCCTCGAATAAGGCTGGATTTTCCAACACAAATGCTTACATATATCCTCGGTTACATTGCAGGAAGGAAACAGGCAAAAAAAAATCCAATGCCATATAGAGCATATGTTTCTTTTCCCAACCAATATAAAAGGGCCTTTTCAGAAAGGAAATTCTATTCTCAAATTAAGAGCATGAATCTTTAATAAGATACATAATAGCCATAGTTTGCATCTAATGTCACATGCATCCAGAGGCCATCAAGACCTGGAACTAGTATTCTAAAACACATGTTCACTTTTTATCATACGTTTATTATCTTCTAAAGTTCTACTTGTTAGCCCAATGATTATATCATGTTTTTGAATATGCCTACTCAATTAAGTTTTACATAATAACATCACTAATATTCATGTAATCACTATTATGTTACTACTTTAACTTAGCATTGTCCTAAATATTCTATATCATATTGTTATGCTTGTATCATATTGTTTTGTGTGTCTAACATGTACTTGTAGACATGCAGTAAGCATGATCAGGCTTTGTTAAACCAGGACATATACAATGGGCCAAAGACGGCGTCATACAAGAAGATTTCTCTGAATCGCCCAACGACCTATCCGGGGCCTCGCATCGGGGGTTCCGCTGCCCGGTCAGCGGACAGGGGTCGAGGGGACAGCGCCCCCCCGTGGGGGTTCGGGGGCGAAGCCACCGAAAGGTATTCAGATTTCCAGATCTGTTTATCTTTGGACGACCGTCGTCAAGTGTAAAAGACGTCTTCAAGTCTGCTCAAATATTTGAAGAAAGACGTCATCAAAGGGCTCTTGGTTTTCCTATTTTATCAATGTAATTTTTTATATTTATTGAGTCTAGGAATACGATGTACACTGCATCGTACTGGCAAATAGGCTACCCAAGAAACGTTTTCAAAATACTCTTTCATTTTGAAAACAAGCCCACTTACAAAAGCCCAAACTACTTCCTAACTGCTTGACTTTTCAAAAAGCCCAAAACCAATTTGCAAAAACCGTGACAGAACTCCAACAGAACTCGGCCAGAGTTCGGCCAGAATTCTGCCAGAGCTCGGCCAGAGTTCGGTTAGTGAACGTTGCTTTTTGAACTTGGTCTTCCTGCAGTTACGGATCCCAACGAGATTTTCTCATAGAGTTCTGTCCGAATTCTGCCCGAATTCTGTCAGAATTCTGCCTTTAGAAAAACTATAAATAGAGAAGGTTCGATCATTTCAATTCACTCACACACCAATTCACTTTCATATCTCTTCTCTATAAGCCTACTACTTCTTCCAAAGTGTTCTGAGCTATTCATTTTCATATCCCAAGCCAGTTACAATCCTCTAGTCGATTTGCCAGTACGGTACGGTCTAGAAGTTTCAGAGTGATTGTAATCAGAGGCTTGATTGAAGGTAGACACTTCACAATTGAAGCTGGTCAAATTCTTCGGATCAAAGCTCGCGTTGTAGAAGTTGCAAGAACTTCGGATGAAAACTTGTGGTGATTTTCCATAGTGGATTCAACTGGAAGCTAGAGTTCTTCCGACTTGACTAGTCCTCACAAGAGGGAAACCAGTATACATCCTTGTGTTTGCGTTTGCTCTCTACTCTCTACTTTTCATTTACATATCTGTGATATATTATCTGTGATCTTGTTACTAACATTTTTAAATAGTTAATTTCTGCTGCCTACTCTATTCACCCCCCTCTAGAGTATTGCGCTTTACAACTCGTTCCTACAATCGGTCCTATAATTGGTATCAGAGCGGGTGCTTGGTATATAGATATTGATGCTCATACCAATTGCTCCAACAATTGGTATCAGAGCGGGTTCTCTTTATATAGGTATTGCTATCATACCAATTGTTCCTACAATTGGTATCAGAGCAGGTTCTCCATCTAGAGGTATTATATTCTGATCCCAATTGTTCCTACAATTGGTATCAGAGCCAGTGCTCCATCTAGAGGTGCTCCTTCTACAGATATTATTGCAGGTGCTCCTTCTAGAGATATTATTGCAGGTGCTCCTTATAGAGATATTATTGCTTATACCAATTGCTCCTTCAATTGGTATCAGAGCAAGGACTCTATTATTTGGTTTAACATCCTTGGAGCAGATCCTCATTATCAGAGCGGGTTATACAGGTAAAGCAAGGTAATATTGTTATTATATAACTGCTGTTACATAGATCACTATATCAAATATGGTAAATATTTACTTCACAACTGAAGAGCAATCCTCAAATAGACTCCCACTATTTGATGGAACAAACTATAGTTATTGGAAGACACGGATGAGCTTCTACCTGAAGTCTCTAGATTTTGACATATGGTCAATTGTTGTCAATGGCTACAAAAAGCCTACTATCACTTCTATTCTCACATTCTCTATAATCAATAAGCCTTATTATAGTTACACGGAGGAAGAGAAGAAGTTAGCTAGCCTTGATGCAAAAGCTATGTGTATCTTTTATTGTGCTGTAGACACAAATGTATTTAATCTTATTGCTACTTGCACAACATCTCATAAAATTTGAAAAGTTCTTGAAGCTACTTATGAGTGCAGGTATGAAAGCAAAGCTAGCAACTCCAGAGAGGAGGATAGTCTTCATAATGATGCAAATATGTGCATGATAGAATTGGAATTTAAGGTACAACAGAATCCTTTATACGAAGAAGAGCTTGTATGTGACAACTGCAAGAAGATAGGCCACATCCAAGAAGATTGTACTACTGCTAGAAAGGAGAGTCACTACGAACGATCAAAAGAAGAAAGATCATCATCTCACAAGTACACTAGCACGAGCATATGGTGTGAAAGCGAAGCAAGAAATTCTCAAGAAGAAGAAGAAGAAGAAGAAGAAGAAAGACCTCATAAAGCTGCAAATATATGCTCAATGGCATTATCTAACGAGGTGCAAAATAATTCCCTTCTTGAAGAGAATGAATTTTCTTATGATGAGTTATCTGATGTTGTCAGTGATCTATTAGAAGAACACAAAAAAGTATTAGATAAGTATAAGCAAGCTAGAAAGGATATTCTATCCTATAAGTGTGAGAATGAAAAAGCTTACTTGCTTATTGAATGATGCTAGAAATAGTTCTCCTTCTGATAATTCTACTGAGATTTTCACACTTGAGTTTAGATTACATGAGGCACTTGATTGCATTGAGAAAAGCACTCAAGAAAATGCTAAACTTAAGGAGGAACTACAATCAGAAAAGAAGAAGTATTCTATTACTTCATGTAGAATTGATGCTATTTATGCCAAGTATGATGAGATCTGTGCTAACTCTAAAAAGTTAGAGATTAGACTGGAAAAGCAGGTAGTACAACCTACGACTCAGTCTAACACAAGACACTTAGCACATCACAAAGTCACACACGTCAGATCTTTTACAAAGGAAGCAAGCAAAGCTAAAGTTTCACACAATCATGCTTTCTATTACAAGTACCCACGCTTATCATGTCATCCCACTGCACATTCTCATACTGCTGCACATAGCACTATTAATACTTTCTGTCATTATTGTGGTATGAATGGACATGTTTCTAATCATTGTCAAATTAGAAAACTTATTGATATGAACTTGTGCAAATGGGTTCCCAAAGCTAACAAATGTGGATCCAAATATTGGATACCAAAGTCTTCACCTAATATTGCAGGTGAAGCTTCTCATATCAAATAGAACCATGGAACATGTTGGTGATTGCAAAGCTACAAAGGTCATCTTCCATACAATTGCACCAACAGAAGTGTGGTCACTAGAACCACTTCGGTAACATGCTTTCTAAATAGTTTTTAATATCTAGCATGTTCTTTTTGATGTCTTGCTATTAGCTCTCATTTATATCTTTTTAAGTGTTTATTATTTGAATCAATGTGAGATATAATCCTAGCATGTCTAGCTATTCAGCTTAAATGATTAGTTTATACTATATAGTATTTTATTTTCAATTAGTGTGACGCATTTGTCTATGTATGCTCTTTACTTTTAATCTTTATTCTTGAAGCATGCATAGGAGCTTAATTTTGTTTTGGTGAATATGTTTTGACTCTTCGTCTTCAATTTTTTTTTTAATGGTCACTTCTTACCGATTTGTCTTTAACATGTCATATTTACTTTGATCGGTATTTTGTAAGTATGTATGTTTAGCACGAGTCTTCTATTTACTTGAAAAATATATACATATACTTTTATGTTAACCTTGTGCTTGCATACTATATTCACTATTGATTTGCAAATTTTATTTTGATTAACTTCTTATGAATCAATTACATCTTTGTCTGACAAAGCATATTTATGCATGTTTTTGATCTTGTGATTTTTTTTTTTATGCTTGTTAATGATACATGAATAATTCATTGTCATTCATATATTGTTGATATGTTTCTTATATTTTTGTATAAATATCTTTATGGGGATATATGAGTTAAGTTCAAGTTCTATATTATATTATTTTAAAAAGTAGTTTCACACTTATGCTTATCTCATACTTTAGCTATTGATTACTTTGGACAAATTCATTAGCTTCTTCCTCAAAGCCTCTTTTAATTATGTATGTTTTTCTTGGCTTTTTGGTTGACATTTTAGATACATGACTCTTATTAAAATATATTTTTTAATATCTTGATCTTGATAAACCATTCCTTGGGTATTTACTTTTAGGGATTCTGGATTTCGACGATCTTCGATGATACTGCATATATTCCTTTGAATCTAAGTTCTTAAGAGTAGAGATCATTTTGGGAACAAGCCAAAAGGGTCCTTCTGTCATACAGGTATAAATTGTAAGCCCCCTGAATTTCAGGGGTTTATTTTTATTTTTCTAAATGAATTATTTTCGATAAATGTTTTATTATTTAATTGTTTAGATCATTAATGTACCTTTCCATGACTTTGACTTCTGGATCGTCAGGGATGTCAATCTCTGTAAACTCTCTTCATGGGTTTTGTTGTAGACAAGATTATCTTAGTTTTGATATATCTTGTCCCACTTAAATTCGTTCCCTTGTGCTCTTTTTGTATCGCGCAAGTTCGGGTCAACTTAGACCGATTAATCATTCAATAATTACTCCCACTTTTATTTTTGATCGTCGTTTGCACGTTACCGTGGCTTTTAATTTAGGAGCACCAGACCAGTCGTTTTCTCAGAACCAACTTCTCATAAATGATCTACTCGAGACGCTCTTCACCCATGACCTTTGTGTCCCACTCAGACACTCCATTTTGTGCTCCATTTCCTTCGCACAACTTTCGGTTCAATTTAGGCCAATTTATTATCTACCGTGAAACCTGATTTAATTTTCAATTTAATTTCGGGACCCGACATCGATCCAACCTAGTCGCCCCAAAGTATGGACGTGGCCCATATGAAGCCTACTACCCACATGAAACTTGTGTCCCATTTATTGGAGTCCCCGCATATTATTTATTTATCCGTGTTCATAAATACGTATTTAATTCAATTATTGCACTCTGTCCGATTTTGGCCCGACCCGGCTCGACCGAACCCGAACCCAAGCCCCATGTTATACTCTCATGACTGTCCAAATACACCACACAATATTTCTCTTTTTCCTATTTTGAAAAATATCTCTTCCTCTCTCTACTTTTTGATATCCCACATATTTATATATATACATATATATATATAAATATCTTCCTTTCTCTCTCCTCCTTAAAACACTCACATACATCACCCCCTCCCTTTTCCTTACAACAGGAACACACACCCCCCCCCCCCCCCTCTCTCTATACTTTTCTCTCTCTATCTCTCTTTATATATATATATATATATATATATATATATATATATATATATATATATATATAAAACTACATATACATATATATATATTATATAAACATATATATCTAATACTCTCTCTCACAACACTCCACCTCACCCCATCCCCTCTCTCTCTCTACCAGCTAACCCCCCCTAGCCGACCTCTCTCTCTCTCCCCCTCTCTAATATCTCTATCTCATTCTCTCTCTTTCTCTCTATATTATATAATATACACACACAAAATCATACACAACTCTCTCTCTCACTCAACACACACACACCTAGCCGACAACACCACCACTCCCATCACCACAGTCCGACCACCCCCCCCCCCCTTGCCGTGGCTCCGGCCACCCTGGCCGAGCACTCCGGCCACCACCGCACCCCGGCCTACTCTCCTTCCTCCTCCCATCATCTCCATCACCACCACCACCACCTTCACCATTCCCTCCACTACCACTTCACCGTCGCCGCGCCTCCGCCGTGCCCGGCCAGGCCAGCCCCTCCCCGGCGACGCGCTGCCGCACGCCGCCGCATGCCTCCGCACGCCGCCGCAGCAACAGCAGCAGCAGCGAGTTGCAACAGTGGGTGCCGCGCCACCCGCGCGTGCGCATGGGCGCGTGGCGCGCGCCACCGCGGCCGCCACCGGCCACCGGCGACCCCCCCACCGGCGCACGACCCCCCGGCGATCACCCCATGGCCACCACCAGCCTCCCCGACGTGTTAAACACACGATTCGTGCGTTTACGTCGAAATCCCGTCGATGCGCGCGTCGGAAAAATTCAGAAATGGAGTTTCGGGACAGCGACTTCGCGCGCATTTTTCGGGAAATCCGACCGTTGGATCGGCGATTTCTTTGCTCCGTTACAATCTCGGTATATACCCCTTCATCCCTCTCAAATTTCACCCGTTAATTTCGTCGTTTGATACATCAAAACTGGCCACCAAGTTGAAGTTTTAAATTGAACTATTTTTGGACAGTTTCGTGGAGCCGACTTCGTCAGCTCTTAACTCCGCCGTCGTAGCTCCGTTTTGCGCGCCGTCAGTTCCGGTGCACAGCTGGTATAACCCTCTTCCTGCCTCCTTTAGGTTTCGTTTCATTATAAGCACGTTTGGTTGGTCGAATTCGACGCCAAAGTTGGCCGTTCGAATTCTTAGTGTTGCACTTGTAAAATTCCATTTTTGAACCCGGGACTCCGGATTCAATTTCTGACACCACCAGTAGACTCGTGGCGTCGTTCTGGCATGTTTTCATATAAAGTTTGCTTGATTTGGAGAACGTGGGCCCTCGCACGCATTTCGGTGCAAAGCGGGTCCCACTTTTCGAGTCAACGGGTCACTTTGAGGTCGGCTCATCGGAATCCAATTCCGGATATACCGTTGGGTTCGTATCATCATTCTGGACTCGTTGACATATAATTTGCTGAGTTTTGAAGACATTTGCTCCGGCACGCATTTCCGTGCAAACCGGATACCAAGTGTCGCGTCAACGTATCATTTTGAGATCGGCACATCGGAATCCTATTTCGGACATACCGTTGGGTTCGTATCATCATTCTGGATTCGTGGACATATAATTTGCTACGTTTTGTAGACTTCTATCCTGACACGTTTTTTGGTACAAAGTGTGTCCAACGGCGGACATCACTTTGACCCGAAATTACCGTTTTGCCCATGTGTCCAAATTGGACTTATGGGTAGGCTATCCTAGCTGATTTGACCGTTCTGGACACGTTGGTGATATTTATTTTATCATCCGACAACATCTGTAGATTTTGATTATGTATTATCATTAATTTATAATTAATTATTTTTTCAGATATTGTTACTTTCTGGTTTTGAATTTTTATATATATTTTAATTGCTGTAAAAATCTTGGAAAAATTATATTTAATACTATGCTAATTTAGCTAATTTATTATAATTTTTTCGGCATTTAATAAGTACTTTTGGTATTTTATAAAAATAGGAAAACAGAACTCATTTTTAGTATATTTATGTTTGCTGATTTTTAATAAATATTTATGAAGGTTTATAAATTCCAGAAAAATTAGTATAAATTTCTATAATTAACAAGGATCATTTTGGTACTTTATTTTATATATAATTTAGCTTTTTGTCTATCTCTAAAATTGTTGGAACATAGTGTACAGTTTGATTTAATTATTGAATAATTACGACTTGCAACTTTTTGTGTTGTTTTGTGTTTTAGTCGTATTGGACCTCACCCTACACTAGTATAAAGACTCTAGGAAATTAGTTTGGATATAGTGGCTCTCTACTTTGGACTTTTATTCTAGGTCTCCACTTGGCTAGTATCCAGTCAGGAGTCGTGTCACACCATTAGTGTAATATTGAACATAGCTTAGAACTGAGTTTGTATATCATTATTGACAGGACACCAGGCATCTATATCTTCATACTAGTATTCTTGCTTTGCTCGAGGCAAGTATATCTACAAACTCATTTACTGTCTTTTAATGCTAGAACATGTATTAACCCTGTTACAATACTGATCCTTGAGGTAGCAAGCTATGTCTTCACATGTTGTATTACTTACAGTACCTGACATGCTTAGGACAGTTCTTATATCTTCACATATTTCTTACTGGTTCTCAGTACATGTTTCACTATGCTTTATACTACTCGAAGTATTCACATGTTTCATGCTGTTTCCAGTACAGGCCATGCTTATATTACTCCCAGTATCTCTCACATGTTTTTACTGTTCTCGTATCTCTCACATGATAGAATATGGGTTATGGGAAAACTGATAGTTGAGTACGTGATCATGCCCCCTACTCGTACGTACGTACCGAGCAAGGTTGACATTTTATGTATACCTTGTCGTAGGCGCACCAGCTGTATTTGTACGTATGTACATCTATCGCTTGTTTCACTTGTATGTATGTACATTTTATTTACATTGTGCCTCAGTACATTGTACATCTATTGACCGATCACGTACCTGCTACAGTTTTAAACATTACATATGCATCTGTCTCTATGACATATGTGTCCTTGCCATGATAGACTATGAGTTATGCCATGTTTCCTGTGTTACTATGATATTGTGATCCCAGTTGTACCATGAGGCCATGTTTCCAGTATTTCCTGTTTTATAGACTTATCACACCATGTTCCTTGTTGTACATCTCTTTCATTATATGTTCAGTACTTTAGTTGTAGAGGTTGTACTTGCTCCCGTCCTGACAGGATAACGTTGTAGGTTTACTTTCCGAGGAGGAAATGCTATGTGTTACATGTTATGGCACTGATTTTGAGGACCTGGCCTTAGCTCCAGAAGAGGCCCCAGCGGGGAACCTTGCTTAGTTATCTTTCTTGTGTTTTGTGACTTAGACTTTGTCTGTACTTATATTTGGATACTGGACTTTGTCTCCAGTTAGATACTTTGGTTATGTATTATTAAGTCTGTGCTCATGTTACCTTCGCTTATAGATGCTGTGTTGTGATGAACTTTAAATATGGTTTTAGAACTGTTAGCTGCTTAGATTCTTTATTGTTTATTCTAGAACAGCTTACTGCGCTTTAACCAAGCGTAGGCTGGACATGACTCGGCCCGGCCCAACAATTTGGGTATCGGGTCGTGACATGTTTTTTTTGGCGGCCCATGCAGGTCCAGACTTAAGTTGTTTAGTTACATTATTGTACCAAGCATGCCTGCAATTAGGATCTAGGATAACTTGATAACACTAGGATGACATTTAGAACACCTAGAGGATTTCTAGGATTGCAACATAGGAGAACTCATCACAGCATAGGACCGTTAGCTATAATTAGCCTCTTGTTTGTATTTCAGTGGGTCAATTTAGACCAAGTTTGTACCCTTGGGATGACCCCTGAGGATCTCACTCTAATCTCACTCTAATCTTATCTAGAAATCAGTTTCCACTTATTTCCATTTGCTCTTCTTTAAATTCGTTGTTGAATTTAATTTCTGATTTTGTTGTTAACTTTGATCTTGCACCGTGATAAATTTTGTGGATTGAATTATGATATATCCTGATAAGGTAAACGTCTGCTTTATTTATGGAGTTTAGAATTTATCGCAGCCATATTAGCTGGTATGACAAAAACATAGAGCCTGATTTCGGATATATTATCCTATTCATAGAATTTAGATTTTCTCGCAGCCATACCGGTTGGCGTGGCAAGGATTCTAGATAATATGATTTTAGGGAGTATACCTTAGTTATGACTCTATCGTTTATTGCATCTAGACTTACTGGTGTGGCGAAAATTCTAGCAACATGATTTCAGGAAGACGTATATGGTTATCAGATCATATCTCAGCTTGGTTCACTTCGTTATGATCGATTGAGCAAGAATAAATTCTTATTTTTATCATTCTTCCCCGTCTTGATTAACTCTGTTCTATCTACATCTACAACTAGAATTACAGGTTCTCTAGGACTCTCCAATAGGATTGCTTTCATGTTATCTTTTGGACATAATTATTTTTGTGTTCCATCTTTCCTATGACTTGACTAAACTCTTCTTCGTTAACCTCTTTGGTAGTTCTTCCCGTTATGCATCTCGTTGTCTTTGTACCATTCTTGGAGATATTCCAATAAACTTTTCTGTCTTGTTTGACACTTTAACTTGTTTGGACACTGTTATGGATTGCTTGACCCAGTCTTAGGCTTTGTTACCTTCTACTTGATAGACGACCGAAATAGCTAAACCTTGTTGACTGATCCTGTAGTATAACTATAAATGTATGGTGTGATTGTGATAATTACTTTTCCTAGGGATTGGTTAGATTAAGCTTATAGGACAAGTATAGGTGACTGACTGTAGCAGACTTGGAAACCATTAAGAACGATTGCATTGATAGTATGACTTGATGATAGGGTATCTAAGATGGAGAAATGAGATAGTATATTATTGTGACTATGGATTGAGGATTAGAATCTTGTGCTTAGCAGTTTGAGGATTTAACATTTGTAGAATTTTGGTTGGTTACCTATAGCTAATTACATGTGATTAGAGGGTAGATCGATATGTGGATTGATATAGAATAAGTTAGAATGAGTTATCGTATTGTATACGAGATCGGGAAAATATCAGTTAAAAAGACATGGAACAAGACAAAGACATATGTACATTGATAATTAATAAATCGGGAGTTTTGAAATCGAGGATTTATATTCGGCAAGGTTCAAAGTATCGGTATCGGAATCGGTATCGGACTATTCCTATGAGTATTGGTATCGGCGATATCGGTAGTATCGGCGGTTTCGGATCGGAGTATCGGATTTTTTGGTATCGGGGAACAAATAATTATTAATAAATTATTTACATTTAAAAACATATATTTTATACATTTAGGCATAATTTTAAGTATTTTCAGTGTTATTTCTTAGTAGTTTTGAAATTAAATGAAATAGTAGTCACCCTTACCGATTGGTTTACAAACAATAGATGTGATTTTCTTCAATTGATGTGATTTTCTTCTTTTACATGCTTCTACAACCTTGTTATGCTTTAAACCCTTGTTGATTTGTCTTTTTTGTTTAATTTTCTTTGTCGAATTGACCGGAACAAAGACCCCCAATGTCGGTATCGGTCAATACTTGGTATCGGTCGGTATCGGATCGGAACATGCCAAACCGTATCGGTATCGGCCGTATCGGATCGGTATCGGCCGATACTTTAAACCATGATATTCGGAAGACTTGTTGAGTAAAAAGAAGAAGGCTCTACGCCAAGGATAGAAATTGAACGTATGATTTCAAGGAGAAACTGTAGGAAGGGATTGACGATAAATGATACTAAGGAACTGTGGATTGATAGAATATGGATACTTAGGATATGATAAGGAAATCCAGTATTTACAATTGCGGTTGGAAATATGGTTGATGATTAAGCATTTTAGGCTTATAGACATGTGCAGAGAATGACCTATATTTTAGGGTATACGTTAAGGTTCCATGCTAGTATGGAAGATTCTAAAGGAGATATATGACGTAGTTTATGATAGAAGTACCTTTGTTGAACCTGACCCAAAAAGATTGTAAAGAGAAACAGAAGAGATGATTACTAGGGTAGCAGATTGAGTATCGTAGCCAGAGCAGCTACATATTATAGTTTGACCTATGGGATGATTTTTAATTTCGAGGATGAAATTTTTGTAAGGTGGGTAGGATGTAAGCCCCCTGAATTTCAGGGGTTTATTTTTATTTTTCTAAATGAATTATTTTCGATAAATGTTTTATTATTTAATTGTTTAGATCATTAATGTACCTTTCCATGACTTTGACTTCTGGATCGTCAGGGATGCCAATCTCTATAAACTCTCTTCATGGGTTTTGTTGTAGACAAGATTATCTTCGTTTTGATATATCCTGTCCTACTTAAATTCGTTCCCTTGTGCTCTTTTTGTATCGCGCAAGTTCGGGTCAACTTAGACCGATTAATCATTGAATAATTATTCCCACTTTTATTTTTGATCGTCGTTTGCACGTTACCGTGGCTTTTAATTTAGGAGCACCAGACCAGTCGTTTTCTCAGAACCAACTTCTCATAAATGATCTACTCGAGACGCTCTTCACCCATGACCTTTGTGTCCCACTCAGACACTCCATTTTGTGCTCCATTTCCTTCGCACAACTTTCGGTTCAATTTAGGCCAATTTATTATCTACCGTGAAACCTGATTTAATTTCCAATTTAATTTCGGGACCCGACATCGATCCAACCTAGTCGCCCCAAAGTATGGACGTGGCCCATATGAAGCCTACTACCCACATGAAACTTGTGTCCCATTTATTGGAGTCCCCGCATATTATTTATTTACCCGTGTTCATAAATACGTATTTAATTCAATTATTGCACTCTGTCCGATTTTGGCCCGACCCGGCTCGACCGAACCCGAACCCAAGCCCCATGTTATACTCTCATGACTGTCCAAATACACCACACAATATTTCTCTTTTTCCTATTTTGAAAAATATCTCTTCCTCTCTCTACTTTTTGATATCCCACATATTTATATATATACATATATATATAAATATCTTCCTTTCTCTCTCCTCCTTAAAACACTCACATACATCACCCCCTCCCTTTTCCTTACAACAGGAACACACCCCCCCCCCCCCTCTCTCTATACTTTTCTCTCTCTATCTCTCTTTATATATATATATATATATATATAACTACATATACATATATATATATTATATAAACATATATATCTAATACTCTCTCTCACAACACTCCACCTCACCCAATCCCCTCTCTCTCTACCAACTAAACCCCCCCTAGCCGACCTCTCTCTCTCTCCCCCTCTCTCTAATATCTCTCTCTCATTCTCTCTCTCTTTCTCTCTATATTATATAATATACACACACAAAATCATACACAACTCTCTCTCTCACTCAACACACACACACCTAGCCGACAACACCACCACTCCCATCACCACAGTCCGACCACCCCCCCCCCCCCCCCTGCCGTGGCTCCGGCCACCCTGGCCGAGCACTCCGGCCACCACCGCACCCCGGCCTACTCTCCTTCCTCCTCCCATCATCTCCATCACCACCACCACCACCACCTTCACCATTCCCTCCACCACCACTTCACCGTCGCCGCGCCCCCGCCGTGCCCGGCCAGGCCAGCCCCTCCCCGGCGACGCGCCGCCGCACGCCGCCGCATGCCTCCGCACGTCGCCGCAGCAACAGCAGCAGCAGCGAGTTGCAACAGTGGGTGCCGCGCCACCCGCGCGCGCGCATGGGCGCGTGGCGCGCGCCAACGCGGCCGCCACCGGCCACCGGCGACCCCCCCCCCACCGGCGCGCGACCCCCCGGCGATCACCCCATGGCCACCACCGGCCTCCCCGACGTGTTAAACACACGATTCGTGCGTTTACGTCGAAATCCCGTCGACGCGCGCGTGGGAAAAATTCAGAAATGGAGTTTCGGGACAGCGACTTCGCGCGCATTTTCCGGGAAATCCGACCGTTGGATCGGCGATTTCTTTGCTCCGTTACAATCTCGGTATATACCCCTTCATCCCTCTCAAATTTCACCCGTTAATTTCGTCGTTTGATACATCAAAACTGGCCACCAAGTTGACGTTTTAAATTGAACTATTTTTGGACAGTTTCGTGGAGCCGACTTCGTCAGCTCGTAACTCCGCCGTCGCAGCTCCGTTTTGCGCGCCGTCAGTTCCGGTGCACAGCTGGTATAACCCTCTTCCTGCCTCCTTTAGGTTTCGTTTCATTATAAGCACGTTTGGTTGGTCGAATTCGACGCCAAAGTTGGCCGTTCGAATTCTTAGTGTTGCACTTGTAAAATTTTATTTTTGAACCCGGGACTCCGGATTCAATTTCTGACACCACCAGTAGACTCGTGGCGTCGTTCTGGCATGTTTTCATATAAAGTTTGCTTGATTTGGAGAACGTGGGCCCTCGCACGCATTTCGGTGCAAAGCGGGTCCCACTTTTCGAGTCAACGGGTTACTTTGAGTTCGGCTCATCGGAATCCAATTCCGGATATACCGTCGGGTTCGTATCATCATTCTGGACTCGTTGACATATAATTTGCTGAGTTTTGAAGACATTTGCTCCGGCACGCATTTCCGTGCAAACCGGATACCAAGTGTCGCGTCAACGTATCATTTTGAGATCGGCACATCGGAATCCTATTTCGGACATACCGTTGGGTTCGTATCATCATTCTGGATTCGTGAACATATAATTTGCTAGGTTTTGTAGACTTCTACCCTGACACGTTTTTCGGTGCAAAGTGTGTCCAACGGCGGACATCACTTTGACCCGAAATTACCGTTTTGCCCATGTGTCCAAATTGGACTTATGGGTAGGCTATCCTAGCTGATTTGACCATTCTGGACACGTTGGTGATATTTATTTTATCATCCGACAACATCTGTAGATTTTGATTATGTATTATCCTTAATTTATAATTAATTATTTTTCCAGATATTGTTACTTTCTGGTTTTGAATTTTTATATATATTTTAATTGCTGTAAAAATCTTGGAAAAATTATATTTAATACTATGCTAATTTAGCTAATTTATTATAATTTTTTCGGCATTTAATAAGTACTTTTGGTATTTTATAAAAATAGGAAAACAGAACTCATTTTTAGTATATTTATGTTTGTTGATTTTTAATAAATATTTATGAAGGTTTATAAATTCCAGAAAAATTAGTATAAATTTCTATAATTAACAAGGATCATTTTGGTACTTTATTTTATATATAATTTAGCTTTTTGTCGATCTCTAAAATTGTTGGAACATAGTATACAGTTTGATTTAATTATTGAATAATTACGACTTGCAACTTTTTGTGTTGTTTTGTGTTTTAGTCGTATTGGACCTCACCCTACACTAGTATAAAGACTCTAGGAAATTAGTTTGGATATAGTGGCTCTCTACTTTGGACTTTTATTCTAGGTCTCCACTTGGCTAGTATCCAGTCAGGAGTCGTGTCACACCACTAGTGTAATATTGAACATAGCTTAGAACTGAGTTTGTATATCATTATTGACAGGACACCAGGCATCTATATCTTCATACTAGTATTCTTGCTTTGCTCGAGGCAAGTAAATCTACAAACTCATTTACTGTCTTTTAATGCTAGAACATGTATTAACCCTGTTAAAATACTGATCCTTGAGGTAGCAAGCTATGTCTTCACATGTTGTATTACTTACAGTACCTGACATGCTTAGGACAGTTCTTATATCTTCACATATTTCTTACTGGTTCTCAGTACATGTTTCACTATGCTTTATACTACTCGAAGTATTCACATGTTTCATGTTGTTCCCAGTACAGGCCATGCTTATATTACTCCCAGTATCTCTCACATGTTGTTACTGTTCTCGTATCTCTCACATGATAGAATATGGGTTATGGGAAAACTGATAGTTGAGTACGTGATCATGCCCCCCTACTCGTACGTACGTACCGAACAAGGTTGACATTTTATGTATACCTTGTCGTAGGCGCACCAGCTGTATTTGTACGTATGTACATCTATCGCTTGTTTCACTTGTACGTATGTACATTTTATTTACATTGTGCCTCAGTACATTGTACATCTATTGGCCGATCACGTACCTGCTACAGTTTTAAACATTACATATGTATCTGTCTCTATGACATATGTGTCCTTGCCATGATAGACTATGAGTTATGCCATGTTCCCTGTGTTACTATGATATTGTGATCCCAGTTGTACCATGAGGCCATGTTTTCAGTATTTCCTGTTTTATAGACTTATCACACCATGTTCCTTGTTGTACATCTCTTTCATTATATGTTCAGTACTTTAGTTGTAGAGGTTGTACTTGCTCCCGTCCTGACAGGATAACGTTGTAGGTTTACTTTCCGAGGAGGAAATGCTATGTGTTACATGTTATGGCACTGATTTTGAGGACCTGGCCTTAGCTCCAGAAGAGGCCCCAGCGGGGAACCTTGCTTAGTTATCTTTCTTGTGTTTTGTGACTTAGACTTTGTCTGTACTTATATTTGGATACTGGACTTTGTCTCCAGTTAGATACTTTGGTTATGTATTATTAAGTCTGTGCTCATGTTACCTTCGCTTATAGATGCTGTGTTGTGATGAACTTTAAATATGGTTTTAGAACTGTTAGCTGCTTAGATTCTTTATTGTTTATTCTAGAACAGCTTACTGCGCTTTAACCAAGCGTAGGCTGGACATGGCTCGGCCCGGCCCAACAATTTGGGTATCGGGTCGTGACATAGCCTGAAGCGACACGGTGTACTAGTCTTCGGACTACCGCTAGATGGGAACCGGCCCCTACAGCTAACCTGAAGTGATCAATACTTTATAGATTTAAGATTTATTAAGGTGTACTTGCAACTATCGTCTAGTTCTGGATCCAAGGTACTGAACCAGTCCCCTAGGTTCCAAAATACATCAACGTATCTAGGTCCTACATTTTGATTTACAAATATTTTATATTTCATTGTTACCCAATGATTTTGTAGCACATATGGATTAATGTAATTGATACATCTTATACCGTATGCTACATTGTTCTATGATTTTTAAGTCCATAGAATATATTTTATTTATTTTTCATATTGCACTAATTCTTCTTAAATCCTCGGTTATTAAAGAAAAAATTTGTTTTGGGTACAAGCCTACAAAGGGTCTGTCTGTCACCACGACTACGATCGAAGCGAAGCGGTACTTAAGTGTTCCCCGGTGAACTTCCGTTAGCTGGGACAGTACCTCTATAGCTAACCCAAGATTGATCAACGCTTTATAAACTAAAGATTTATTGAGATCTAGTTGCAATTGTTATCTGATGGATTTTGGATTTTAGATTTGATGGATAATATTATTTAATGATTTAATTTTACAAAAGGTAACACATATTGATTTTCATAGGTTAATGTTTGTCATCTTTTGATATATTTATTTTTATGTCACTCTATTCTATATTTAAACTTGATTTGATATTGTGACTACTCATTGAATATTATGGTCTTGTGATTTCGTCTTTAATTTGTGTAATATTGAATGATTTTGAGCTTTATATTATTATCTTCTTATGCAAGTTACTTACTGTCTACAACAGTAATTCTTTGCGGGGAGAAGTCAAGCATATTGAATTTCTCTTTCTCAAAGCATTTCTTCTCTTTAACCCTACAGTTATCAGATGGACACCGTGCAACGGCTTTAAAAGGGAAGAAATGAACTTTGATAAGAAGACCTAATATTTTTGGATTAATTTTCTACTTCTGGAAATATATCTTTAAAATTTTTAAAATTTTTATCTATACTATTATTTTTGGATATAACTATGTAAAGGTGGAGTAGTTAATTGTTTCAAGTCAATTAGCCCCTTGACATGCCATATATCTAGAATACACTTTTCTTTGGACATTTATCTAGTTATGTTTATTTGTTCAAATGGATTTATTTATGATATATGGATTCTTTTATTGAAATTGTTTCCGTGATTCGAATCGCCAGCTTTCAGTCTGAGGACTAAATGGACGCATTCGAACATTTATTAAGACAGTTTTTCGTAATAAATTCCACATTTTTGAAAAGTTTTTTTGATTTCTTTTTGATTTATTGAATCTGTCCGGTACTCAAATGTTATTATTAAAGACAGCTTTCAAAAATCTTTTACTTACATGAAATAATTTGCGTTATATTTTTTATTAAAGGCATATTTTTTTCATCTTTAAGCGTTTATTTATTGGATAGTTCTTTTTCTTACCTAAAGATGATAGTTGTTTTTGGAACTTTATATGCATTTGATCAAAGGAAAGAAAGATGCATATCTTGGAAATCCCTTAGATCTTGTGATTATTTATTTTATCTATTTTTTGCATCTAAATTACTTCGGAACTAGACACGCATATTTTAAGGGGGAGCAAAATTAATTGTTTCAATTCTTTTATGCCATTAATATGTGGTATAGCTAGTTCATCATAGACATATATTCTTTTACTTAAAATATCTTGTTGAGTTGTTCATGATATTTGAATTTGTATTAGAAGAGAGAATATATGATTATTATTATTATTTATTTTTAATTCTCTCATTCGAGTTTCTAAAAATTATCTTGCCAAATATATTTAATTATCATTATTTTTATTTTATTTTTTGAGTTTAAACTGATTTGGCATTTCTTATTGAGGTTTTATCTCAAAGTTCATGATTATCTATATTTAGACTGATCATACTTTGTGGGGGAGCATTCAAGTCGACTGAATTTCTCCTTCTCAAGTATTTTGTCTTCATTACCTTCATGTTTATCTAATGAATATACATATATCATGCTATGGTAATTGAATTCAAATGCATGGACTTTGGTATAGATTTTGCATAGATTCTAGTTTATTTTGATTTCTTTTTCAATGATTATACTCTTTATGGAATTGATTCACTAATTTGTATGGGCAAATTATGAATCATATTTTTTTTGTGATCATTGTTAAAAGTCTCATTATATTTTTGATTCTTTTATATATACTAGATCTGCGAATTTCTATTCCTCATGAATTATTTATGACCAATGTGTTTTAAATGTCATTTTTGGATTTCTAGTTGGTAAACTATGTATTGATTGATTTCAATGTTTTTAAGTTCAACCAACTATGCTGTGTTGACAAGTTTTTCTACTTTAGTTATGCAATTTTCTGAACTTGTCATTACATTGTTCTCCTAATTCTTGATCATGATTGTTTTTGCCTTCCTCCTTTACTTATGCTTGAGTTCATTTTAGTTCTAATTACGGGGGAGCTTATTTTTTATCATGTCAAAGGGAGAGAAATAAGTTTAAGTCAGTACACAATATTCTACTATTATGTGGCGTTTTGTTGGTGCACTTTGCACTTAGCACGTCAGCATCGTCGCATGCGGGCCATGCGGTCCATGCGGCTCATGCGATCCATACGGCTCATGCGGTCCATGCGGCTCATGCTGCACATGCGGTCCATGCGACTAATGCGGTCCATGCGGCTCCTGCGGGCTATGCGGTCCATGAGGGCCATGCGATCCATGCAGCTCATGAGGTCCATGCGGCCATAAGTCCATCCGGTTGTGTGGCCATGCTGCTGCTGCGTGATTGGCTCCGCTGATCGCGCAGGCAGTTATGGCCTTGAGTCGGTTATTGGAAAGATTGATTCAAATATGATTTGAATTAATTCAGATCCACTCTTTGTGGGATTTGAAATTAATTCGTAGCTATCTTTGTGGGATTTGAATCTTTTAATTAATATCTTTCCAGAACTGATTGGGCGGCCAGGGCTTCTACCTAAGGTTAAGACTTCATGAAGAAAGCATTAATGCTTTTGTCACTCTCTTGGATTTATTCCCTTTGGAGCCAAGTCCCAAAGGGGCTTAGCGACTCGGACTCGGACTCGGGCTAGGACTCGGGCTCGGGCTCATGGGCTCATGAGGCGTAATGTGGCGTTTTGTTGGTGCACTTTGCACTTAGCAAGTCAGCATCATCGCATGCGGCTCATGCGAGCCATACGGCTCATGCGGTCCATGTGGCTCATGCGGGCCATGCGGCTCATGCAGGCTATGCGGTCCATGAGGGCCATGCGATCCATGCGGCTCATGAGGTCCATGCGGCCATAAGTCCATGCGGTTGTGTGGCCATGCTGCTGCTGCGTGATTGGCTCCGCTGATCGCGCAGGCAATTATGGCCTTGAGTCGGTTATTGGAAAGATTGATTCAAATATGATTTGAATTAATTCAGATCCACTCTTTGTGGGATTTGAAATTAATTCGTGGCCATCTTTGTGGGATTTGAATCTTTTAATTAATATCTTTCCAGAACTGATTGGGCGGCCAGGGCTTCTACCTAAGGTTAAGACTTCATGAAGAAAGCATTAATGCTTTTGTCACTCTCTTGGATTTATTCCCTTTGGAGCTAAGCCCCAAAGGGACTTAGCGACTCGGACTCGGACTCGGGCTCGGGCTCATGGGCTCATGAGACGTAATGTGGCGTTTTGTTGGTGCACTTTGCACTTAGCAAGTCAGCATCATCGCATGCGGCTCATGCGGGCCATGCTGCTCATGCGGTCCGTGCGGCTCATGCGATCCATGTGGCTCATGCGGGCCATGCGGCTCATGCGGCTCATGCGGTCCATGAGGGTCATGCGATCCATGCGGCTCATGAGGTCTATGCGGCCATAAGTCCATGCGGTTGTGTGGCCATGCTGCTGCTGCGTGATTGGCTCCGCTGATCGCGCAGGCAATTATGGCCTTGAGTCAGTTATTGGAAAGATTGATTCAAATATGATTTGAATTAATTTAGATCCACTCTTTGTGGGATTTGAAATTAATTTGTGGCTATCTTTGTGGGATTTGAATCTTTTAATTAATATATTTCCCGAACTGATTGGGCGGCCAGGGCTTCCACCCTCTCTCTATTAATACTCTCTTCTGGCCTCCTTTGGAGGGCGATCCGAAAATAGAAATCAGAGAGAGAGAGAGAGCTGCTACCGCCATTGCAAGTCCAGAAAATCCGAGGAGTCGGAACAGAGGTGACTTCGAGCGTTCCAGAAGTTCTTCGAACTTGCTGGTTCCTGAAAGCAGATCGTGTAGGGCGAATCTTGCTTTGAGCAACGGTGTTTTTACACCCAGCAAGTTCTCTCTATTTCATCTTTCGTTAGATTATTGTAACCCGTTCTGTCCCTATTGCAACACGTTTGCAAGGAAGAACGAGAGATCTACTTTTCTCTCTATTTCTGCATTGTAATCTGATTACTATTGTTATTTTGATCTTCGTGGATCTTGAGGTTGTTCAGTGCAAAAGTTTTTTTTTGCTCACACCCTCTGATCTCGTTCGCACATGTTTTCCATTTAATTTCTCGCCCCGGGATTAACAATCTCAAAGAAAGATTAGACAAATGGAAAACTCCCGTGCTTCTCTTCTCGATACTAGCTTTAACAAGTTAGAGAAGTTCGATGGAGAGTACTACCAGATCTGGAAGAGGAAGGTTAGCCTCAATCTTCAACTCGTGGATGTTGATCACGTGTTGACAGAGGACGAACCGATCATTCCAGAGGATGGCAACGCAACCAGAATTGTCGCTGCAACTACCAAGCAGATGAAGTGGAGGAGAGAAAAACAACCTCTGCAGGCTGCTTATTCTCAACTCTATGGAAGATTCTCTGGCAGAATCCTACTCCAAGAAAGTGATGGCTAGAGAAATCTGGGAGTTTGTGGAGAAACTGTATGAAGACGATGAGAGCAGAAACAAGATATTTATCGTCGAAAAATATCACAAGTGGCTCTTTGAAGACGAGAAGGCGATGCTTCCTCAGGTGAAGGAGTTTCTGAAACTTCGTCAGAAACTGGACGACGAAAAGATGCCCCTCGAGGACAAGTTCGTCGTTAGAGGGATAGTCTCCAAACTCCCTCCAGGATGGAGCAAGATCTATGCGACCATGCACAAGAAGAAACTCGAGATCAGTCTGGAAGATCTCCTGCAAGAAATCCATGTTGAAGACCAGATAAGGGCTCAACAGAAGGTGGATGCTCTGTCCAAGCAGTTGGCCAAGGCTAACTTAGTGCAGACAAGGGTGTCCAAGGGGAAGCATGCGGCTTCCCACCACAAGAAGGACTTCACTAATCTGAAAGTGAAGGGACCTTCTTTTAAAAAAGCAGAAGCCCAAGTCAAATGTGACTTGCTTTAACTGTGGCAAGAAGGGCCACTACAAGAGTGAATGCAGATCCAAGCCCAAGCAGTCACAGCAAGGTAAGCCTAATAAGGTTTCAATGATTACTGACGGTATTGCTATGATTGCTCAGGTCACTTCGGTGGGGGCTGACTCTGACTGGTGGGTCGACACTGGTGCCACCTGCCACGTCTGCTCGAACAAGGAATGGTTCACCACATACCAGCAAACCTCTGAAAAGGTTATGGTGGCGAATCAGGCACAAGCTGAAGTTCAAAGGATCGGGACGGTGGAGCTGAAACTGACCTCCGGGAAAACTCTGGCGCTTCAAGGTGTAAAGCATGTTCCCGTGATTGCAAAGAACTTGATCTGTGGAGGCCTGCTCTGCAACGCAGGCCTGAGGATGGACATTGATCTGTGGAGGCCTGCTCTGCAACGCAGGCCTGAGGATGGACATCAATGCTGGCCAGATGGTGATGTCTTTTAAAGAAATGTACTTCAGAAAAGCTTTCTATACCGAAGGAATATTTAAGCTTCAGCTTGTAACCCAGTCATGGAATATTAATGCTATCTCCAATTCTGATTATACTCTTGAGTTGTGGCATAATAGACTAGGACATGTCTATTGTAAAAGGATTAACAAAATGTCTAGTCTAGAACTTATCTCCAAATGTAGGGGTAAGGTGGAGAAGTGTGAAGTGTGTGCTCAAACAAAGATCACAAGGAAACCCTTTTATCGGGTCAATCGAAGCACAGATCTTCTGGAGTT
This sequence comes from Iris pallida, assembly GCA_029216955.1. Lineage (NCBI taxonomy): Eukaryota > Viridiplantae > Streptophyta > Magnoliopsida > Asparagales > Iridaceae > Iris > Iris pallida. Next base: position 11,384,436 of record JANAVB010037219.1, read on the forward strand.
GGTACACTCCGATATCTGTGACTTCAAACAATTCTCCACGAAGGCCGGGATAAAGTACTTCATAACCTTCATCGATGACTTCTCAAAGTACGCGTTCGTCTACTTGCTCAAGACTAAAGACGAAGCATTCGAGAAGTTCAAGGAGTTCAGGGTCGAAGCTGAAAGGCAAACTGGACAACAACTCAAGAGGTTGAGGAGTGATCGAGGAGAAGAATATCGGTCTCATGATTTCGCATCGTACTGCAAAGAACATGGAATCATTAACGAGACTACTGCTTCGTATTCTCCTCAGTCCAACGGAGTAGCAGAAAGGAAGAACAGAACGTTGACAGAAATGATGAACTCAATGAAGTTGACTGCGGGTCTTCCAAAGTGTTTTTGGGAAGAAGCTGCATTGACGACCACACTCATTCTGAACAGAGTGCCGTATGCAACTTCTGATATTACTCCTCATGAACTATGGTTCAAAGTCAAACCCAATTTGAATATCATTCGAGTGTGGGGGTGTCTTGCATATGTGAAGCTCCCGGATCTGAAGATTCAGAAGCTCGGAACAAGGACTACAAAGACGATCTTCTTGGGGTATGCCGAGAAGAGTGATGCTCGAAGGTTCTTTGACTTGGAGTCTAACCATGTCATCGAATCTCGTAACGCAAAGTACTTTGAAGACAAATTTGCAAGGCACAAAAATATTGTTCTCACGGACATTCCGGAGAATAATGATGGTGCAAAGGAAGATGAGGTTTCCAACGATGTAGTAGTCCAAGAAGAAGATGTTGATGAAACAATGTTTGAACCAGAACTTGCAGAGCCGTCAGCTAAGCGAGTGAGGAGGCCGAAAGACTTCGGAGATGACTTTGTCACCTATCATGTGGAAGCAGATCCGCTTACTTATAATGAGACGATGAAGACCAGAGATGCTATCTTCTGGAAGGATGCGTTGAATGACGAGTTTGACTCTATCACCTCCAATAACACATGGGTGTTAGTAGATCTACCTGAAGGAGCAAAATCCATCGGATGTAAATGGATCTTCAAGAAGAAGATGAAAGTAGATGGAACTATTGACAAGTTCAAGGCCAGGCTGGTAGCCAAGGAATTTTCTCAGAAACAGGGGATAGACTACTTTGACACATACGCTCCAGTAGCACGAATGACCACCATCAGAATGTTAATCGCTCTAGCAGCTATACATAAGTTGGTGATATATCATATGGATGTAAAAACAGCATTCCTCAATGGTGAGCTGACCGAAGAGATTTACATGCAACAGCCAGATGGATTTGTCGTCAAAGGTCTTGAAGGCAAAGTCTGCAAGTTGGTGAAATCTCTGTATGGTTTGAAGCAGGCTCCCAAAATGTGGCATGAGAAGTTTGACAAGGTCATTAGATCAAATGGCTACAGGGTCAGCGAAACAGACAAATGTGTTTACACAAAGTTCTCTGATGGAAGAAGAGTCATCGTTTGTCTGTACATGGACGACATACTAATCCTACGCTCGGATGTAGGATGTGTCATAGAAACAAAGAAGTTCCTCTCGACCAATTTCAGTATGAAGGACTTGGGGAATGCTGATGTGATCTTGGGCATAAAGATTATCCGAACAGACACTGGAGTGGCGCCGTCACAATCTCACTACATTGAGAAGATACTCACACGCTACGGGTATCAGAATCTTCCAGGGATCGATACGCCTTACAGGTGTGACCAGAAGCTGAAGCCAAACTCGAAGGAAAGCGTCAGACAGCTGGAGTATTCTAGTGTTATCGGGAGCTTGATGTACGCTACTACTGCCACAAGGCTTGACATAGCTTTCGTCGTGGGAATGCTGAGTCGGTTCACGAGCAACCCAGGCATTGAGCACTGGAAAGCTGTGAAGCGGGTAATGAGATATCTCAAGAAGACTCAGACATATGCACTGCACTACAGCGGGTATCCGACAGTAGTGGAAGGCTTCAGTGATGCTAGCTGGTGTTCAGAGGTGGAGAGCGAGAGATCCACAGGTGGATACGTTTTTTTCTTGGGTGGAGCTACTATATCGTGGAAGTCGAAGAAGCAGACTATACTCTCTCGCTCCTCCATAGAATCTGAGTTCTATGCACTAGAAACTGCAGCAGATGAAGCAGAGTGGCTTCGGGAGCTCATGTATGATCTTCCAGTGGTTGGGGCTCAGATACCGGCGGTACCGATATACTGTGACAACCAGGCGACTGCAGCAGTGGCATCGAATGACCTCTTCAACGGGAAGAAAAGAACTGTGCGGCTGAAGCACAGAGCAGTAAACGATCTCATCAAGAGGGGTACTATTGTTGTAATTGACGTTCGGAGTCAGGAGAACCTGGCGGATCCATTCACAAAGGGCCTCAAGCGCCAGCTGGTCGATGACTCAGCAAGAAAAATGGACTTGAAGGCATTCTGATATTGTATCTGTGTAATCCTACCATAAAGTTTTATGCTATTAGTTCAAAGTAAAATCTACTAGGCATCTAACTTTTGGTTCAAGGGAGGACCACTGATTAGGAAAATATCAGGTAACAGTGGGTACATAATCCAGAGGGACATGGAAGGGATACGGACCCACAACCACTGTTGTCTACTATTGTTCTCTGCGGAGAACAAGTCCTGTGGAGAGGATGGCTTCGACGCCTTAATGAGTTCTCAGACAGAGTGAATGTCTGTTGTGCTTTACAGGAAGCACGGTAGCGCAGCACTACAAAGGAGCTCATGGACTCTATGCTACAGTGGGGTGACACCACAATGAGGTTCCCAGGTAGGGGTAATGCCTCGGCTTAGCGAGCCATGTCACTGCGGTGTAGCACCGCTTATAGGCAGGTAGCCTAATGCTGTATAGTATAAATGAAGAGTGGCAGACAGCACTACAAAGAGGTCAGTGTCCTCATGTTACAGTGGCTTGACACTACGAAGAGGTACCAGGTAGGATAAAGCCTCGGCTTCGCAAGCCATGTCATAGCGGCGTAACACCGCATGGAAGCGCAAGGCTTCACGCTGGATAGTTTGGCACTACAAAGAGGCTTGTGACCTCATGCTACAGTAGTATGACTCTACGATGAGGTACCCAGTTAGGGATAAAGCCTCGGCTTTAAGCCATGTCATAGCGGCGTAGCACCGCACGGAAGCGCAAGGCTTCATGCCAAGGACTCTTTAAAAGAACTCACCTAGAGTGTATGGATAGAGATACAGGCCGTCTCTTGAGGGTAAACTTGTAGACACCCAAAATACATACACCAAAACCAGGCTGGTACAGGGCCTTTAATGTGCATCCAGAAGCACAGATGACTACATTGTGTGAGTGGAAAGAATTGCAGCTCTGGTGCAGAATTCAAGGCTTAGTCCATTCTTGTATCATACTGTTGTTTAACCCTTGCGGAAAGATTCAAGTCGTCAGCGACATCTATCCTAATGCATAATGGACAGTTACTGTGGGAAACGCTCAAACCCATATATTGAGATATGTGGAAAAATTGTTGGAGCTTTTCCTTGACTTGAGAATAGCTTGCTCTCTTTCAAGCCTAGAAAGATAGTCCCACATTGGAAAAGCATCCAAGTGAGTATCTCAATATAATACCAAGTGAGGTGTTGAGAGATGCACATGGGGTGGTGACCCTAAGGAGGGAACCATGTGGGATATTTTACTAGGAGGTAAGGTTAAGACTTCATGAAGAAAGCATTAATGCTTTTGTCACTCTCTTGGATTTATTCCCTTTGGAGCTAAGCCCCAAAGGGGCTTAGCGACTCGGACTCGGACTCGGGCTCGGGCTCATGAGGCATAATGTGGCATTTTGTTGACGCACTTTGCACTTAGTACGTCAGCATCGTCGCATGCGGGCCATGCGGTCCATGCGGTCCATGCGGCTCATGCGGTCCATGCGGCTCATGCGGCTCATACGGTCCATGTCCATGCGGCTCCTACGGGCTATGCGGTCCATGAGGGCCATGCGATCCATGCGGCTCATGAGGTCCATGCGGTCATAAGTCCATGCGGTTGTGTGGCCATGCTGCTGCTGAGTGATTGGCTCCGCTGATCGCGCAGGCAGTTATGGCCTTGAGTCGGTTATTGGAAAGATTGATTCAAATATGATTTGAATTAATTCAGATCCACTCTTTGTGGGATTTGAAATTAATTCGTGGCTATCTTTGTGGGATTTGAATCTTTTAATTAATATATTTCGAGAACTGATTGGACGGCCAGGGCTTCCACCCTCTCTCTATTAATACTCTCTTCTGGCCTCCTCTGGAGGGTAATCCGAAAATAGAAATCAGAGAGAGAGAGCTGCTACCGCCATTGCAAGTCCAGAAAATCCGAGGAGTCAGAACAGAGGTGACTTCGAGCGTTCCAGAAGTTCTTCGAACTTGTTGGTTCCTGGAAGCAGATCGTGTGGGCCGAATCTTGCTTTGAGCAACGGTGTTTTTACACCCCAGCAACTTCTCTCTATTTCATCTTTCGTTAGATTATTGTAACTCGTTCTGTCCCTATTGCAACACGTTTGCAAGGAAGAACGAGATATCTACTTTTCTCTCTATTTCTGCATTGTAATCTGATTACTATTGTTATTTTGATCTTCGTGGATCTGGAGGTTGTTCAGTGCAAAAGTTTTTTTTGCTCACACCCTCTGATCTCGTTCGCACCTGTTTTCCATCTAATTGCTCGCCCCTGGGACTAACAATAAACACAGAATACAAGTAGAACATCAACTCATAATAAAATAGGACATGACATGGTGTCCATGTCACCCTTCTGTAGAGTATTGTATCGCATTGTATGTGTGCAACGTAAATCAAGAAAAAATATGATCATGTATTTTTCATGTTTACAATTAAAGGTAGTTATAGTTCATTTTGCATAATTGCAGTCATGTTTACTGAATAATATACTGTACAGCTATGTTTCACAGACATTAATACGACACAAAATTATACAAAAATGACGACATGGACATGAAACCTATTTTGACACGTCCTAGTGTGTTATGGAACATCCGTCTTGTGTCCAATACATGTCCAATACAACACTAGAGGAATACAGGACAGGTGTTTGGAGTGTCCTTGCTTCCTAGCTGTATAACCAAGTCCGATGATGTCATTAAATTTCAAATGCCAAAAAGTTCATTGTGAAACATGGAAGGGGACAAATACTGGTTACTCCTAAGATCAAAGGGCAGAATTTTACCGGACTTTGGTCAATCAGCAGATTAGAAAGGAAACTGATCAAGAAAGGCGGTGACTTTATCACAAGACTTGTGGAGCCAAGATCAGGCTAGTCAATGTACTTGGTATTACTTCAAATGGGAATATTTTAATGGTATTTGAACAGATAAAAGAAAATTCCTGTGTTTAAGGTTTATTTGCAGATGTATGAAATGACCAATAAGTTTGTAGAGAACACAAAGGGTTGAAAGTTTCCACCTGGTGCGAAGACCAAAATAGAGAATATTGATTACTTTGTGGATGTAGAACCCTAATCCCCATTCTGTTGATACTCGCCTACTTGATTTCAACTTTTTTTTCTTATAAATATCATATCCGGAATTTTTCTTACAGCAAAGGACAGCATAGAAACTTAGACATGACCACAATTCTAGTTTTATAACTGCTATTTATCGACATGCTACTTGAAAAAGGGGGGAAATGCAACCCAATCCATGTCAAAATATATTAACGAAACTATTGCCACATCATAAAGGAAGGTGACATAAAGATATAAAGACGAACGGTAAGATATCATAAACAGCACTTCATATGACTTCAAACATGAAGGAAAAAACCTGATAAGTGATAACCATATTTTGATTTTTTTATGTAAATACTCTAATTACCACATTTTGACTTTGACGGAAAGCATATAGTAAAATTATTGAGACCAACAAGCCTAAACCATTTTGTTTGAAAGACCTTCCGCAAAAAGGTAGTCCTTGTAATGTTTTTATATCTGTCTACAGAGAAATTTCACCTTCCACAGCTTCGATACATTAGGTAAGTTAAGACAAAACTTGTAGTTGACGATTAGGACATTGTGTTGTGGTATGACCATGTAGGGTTCAAATCTTTTATTTTTACTTGATGTAATCTTTTGGACTTTGTTCACCAGTAGGAAGTTTAATGTTGTTTCAATGATACTTGTAATACTAATACCTAGAGATAGAACTCTCCAGAGAGAGAGAGAGAGTGAGAGGGACGTGACTTTTTGTCTCTTGTTTTATTTAATGTGGTTAGACTTTGACCTGGGCCAAGACCTGTGCATTTATTCCGTTAAATGTATGGATTGAGTTCAAATTTGAGGCAGAATAAGACTGCCAGTTCAGAATTAAGCAGCCTAAGGCGCTCAAGGCGAGCTTCTCTTATAACTACGCATTGAACGGATAATGACAGTATAAGATTATTATGACGAAATACTACTTGCTTTTAAGGAATTACTGAACAATTTAAGCAACATGATATGGAGCATACAAGGATGACATGGAACTATTTAATTATGCACTGATGAAATTAATTTAGAAAGGAGGGAGAAACTGACGTTTCTGAGAAGCAAACTTGAACCAATTAAATGGAGCTAAGCAGCTTAGTTTAATTAGTCTTCGTAATGAATGACTTCTTATACACAATTCCAATCAAGACATACCCCACCATAAGTCTTATGGTTCTTAACAATAGTATAACTATTGTTTGCATTCGTATTGCAGTAATCATACTTATAAATTCACTAATGCACTAGTAAGCAATAAGGATAAGCACACAACCATAATATTATTGCATTCAAAATAATGGGAAATAAGCATATATACCACTCATAGTTTGAAAAAATAAGCTTACGAGAACAATTCATACCTTTCAGCTTCTCGAAGATCCACTTGGCCTTCTCCTCCACGGTGCTCGAGAAACGCTGCCATTTATAAGCAGCACTTCAGCCAAAATATGACTAATATTTATTATTTATGCCCACGACTGAAAATATGATCATTTGTAAACTCCGCACAATTCAATCTTCGTGTAAAAAAGAAAAGAAACAAATGAGATCTCTTAGGTAATATGGTATCGATTGTCCAAAATCAAAACCTTAAAAACTATATATATATATATATATATATATATATATATATATATATTAAGGATGCCGTTATTGACACTCCTAAAATGTCATACTGCACTCCCCTTTAATTTGTTTACCATTCAAATTTCAAATCTACCCTTGTATTAACATTACTGGCACTCCTAAAATGTCATATGCACTCCTCCCCCCATGCATACACAATTTAATGTTAGATTTAATGCAATGGTTGATTTGGAAATTGAATGATATAAAATTAAAGAGGAGTCCAGGATAACATTTTAGGAGTGTTAATAACAGCACCCTTTATATATATATATATATATATATATATATATATATATATATATATATATATATATATATATATGGTGGGGTATTTTTCTAGAGGGCATATATATATATCTGGAAATTGCTGAGAAACCCAATTTCGGGGTGGGCTTTTATGAAATGCCCACCCGCTGCATAAGTTTTATGAAATACCCAGAATTAAGTATTTTCACGTTAAATATTCCAAGATTCCCTTTTAGATGCCACCCGCTGGAAAATGCTATTTTTATAATACCGAAACTACCCCTCCGCACGAATTGGTCATCTATATGTATTTGAATTCAAAAAACTCAGATCTGGATTGCGATTTTCGTCTTCTTCTTCTTCACGGGAAATCTGAATTCCATTGCTCTCATATTCAGCAGAGATCGCAAAAATCGTTCGTAGTTCGGTGTGTTTTTCTTCAGTCGAACTCAGATCATCGCTCGTCATCATCATCACCATCATCATCATCTTCATCGTGGAGACATTTGAAATTTTTCGACGATTAGGTCAATTGTGGAGAGAAGATCTTTCTTCTTCTTTTCCATAAGAATTATCATCGTTTTGAAATAAAAACGAAACTCTTTATTCATGAAAAAACTAAATTAACGTTTTAACACTGTAAATGACCATTCTCCGTGTAAACTAACACGGAGAATGCCATTCTCCGTTTTATTTAAAACGGAGAATGCCGTTCTCCGTGTTTCTAACACGGAGAATGACCATTCTCCTGCGTTTTAACACTGGAATGACCATTCTCCGTCTTAATTAGGACGGAGAATGACCATTCTCCGTCTTAATTAGGACGAAGAATGACCATTCTCCGTTTTATTTAACACGGAGAATGGCATTCTCCGTGTTTCTAACACGGAGAATGGTCATTCTCCTGCGTTTTAACACTGGTATGACCATTCTCCGTGATAAATTACACGAAGAATGGCATTCTCCGTGTAAATTAAGACGGAGAATGGTCATTCTCCGTTTAATTTAGCACGGAGAATGGCCATTCTCCGTCTTAATTAGGACGGAGAATGCCATTCTCCGTTTTATTTAACACGGAGAATGACATTCTCCGTTTTATTTAACACGGAGAATGGCATTCTCCGTGTTTCTAACACGGAGAATGGTCATTCTCCTGCGTTTTAACACTGGAATGACCATTCTCCGTGTAAATTAAGATGGAGAATGTCATTCTCCGTGTTACTAACACGGAGAATGGTCATTCTCCGTGTAAATTAAGACGGAGAATGCCATTCTCCGTGTTACTAATACGGAGAATGACCACCCTCATGCGAAAATTAACATTTTTCGTGTTCTAAACGGAGAATGGCCATTCTCCTGCATTTTATGGTCAGCTGAAACTTTGGAGGGCCATAACTTTTGACTGGGAGGTCGAAACGAGGTCCCGTTTGTCGCAAAATGAGCGTATCGTCGAGGAGACTGAAAGTAACAGCTTTACCGTTAGACGGCCTTCCGAAATTTTAGAATCGCAAAAAAATGATGTTTGGACCTCCGTTTTAGCACTTTTGCCGTTCGTCCCGGTCTTTCCGAAATTTTTCGACGAGTTTTTAAAGATTTTTGAGGAGAAAACCTAGATTCGAAAGTGAGCAGCGTATGGAAGAAGATGGAGTATTGAAACGTTTTTTTAAGAGCAGTTTTGTGGGTGTTTCCAGTAAATTAAAAGGAAGGGCAAAAGGGTCATTTGGAACCCGCTTTGGATAAGTTTCTCTAATTCTGGGCACGCGATGAAATTTTTTTTAGCGGTGGGTTTTACATAAAACTTTTTTAGTTTTTGGGCATTTCATAAATCTTCCCAATATATATATATATATATATATATATATATATATATATATATATATGGTGGGGTATTTTCCTAGAGGGCATATATATATATATATGGTGGGGTATTTTCCTGGAGGGCAAGGTTAAAGACCTTCAAATAAACATTTGTGTTTTGACAAGCACCTTTAGCTCAAGTGGCTAAGGTATGAGTTATCCCCAATTTAATTCTAGTGGTGGGAAATAATTTGAAATAACCGGCAATGCGAGCCGGGTGTGGGCTAGGCAAGCCGGGCGGAGCAGGGTCAGCGGGCCTAGAAATGCAGGCTAGCAGCGATGAGCAGAACAGCGGAGTAGGGCAACAGACCAGGCGAAGCGGGTCAGCAGGTCAGGCGGAGCAATGTTGTTGTGTACAAGCCGGGTTGTAGCCTTCGGGATGTGTTGAATGAGTCTGTACGCCCTTCGGAGCCGAGTTGAGAATAATTCGGTGGCCAAATTTGAAACACCAATTACCCAAGTTTCAGGTAGGTGGGTGTGTGTGTGTGTGTGTGTGTGTGTATAAATCATTAAAACTTTACAAAAGAAAAAGAATTTGCATCAAAACCTTGACAAATCATACATTCCTGCCTAAAATTGTGGGGGAAAAAATCAAAGAGATTATAATTAAATAATATGCCTAAAGGGTCAGGTTAAATCCAGATATTGAGCTCATGGGTGAAGAATCTAAAATAAATTGTACCAAATCCTTAAAAAAAAATAGCACGACTGTATTATTAAAAAAACAGTAAGATGATCGGGTTAATCGAAATTTTAAATAATTTACAAGATCATAATTTCATCAAAAAAAAGGTCAAACATAATAATTTTAAAATACCATAATTTCATTAAAAAAAAATTAACAGAAAAGACAAGGTCGTATAAAGAAATGGGCAGCATTTAATTCATAGGCATTGTCCAAATTTTGCAACAACAAAAAAAATTTTGATTGGTAAAAAAACAGAACTTTCATCAAATTCCTTCAAAAAAGAACCTTAAAAATCAAATCTTTTTGAAAGATCAAAGAAAAATTAACATGAATTAATGGATGGGACTAAATTGATGGGCATTGTCAAATTGTTGTGTGAAATTTAAATAACTAACAAAAGGAAAGGGAAAAAAAAAAAAGGAGAGGAAATTTACAGAGAGGTCTTTGGTGACGGAGGAGATCTCGTCCTTGGCCTTCCTTGATATCGCGAAGCTTCCAACTCTCGTTAATGCTTTCTCCATTCCGAAAAGAAACAGACACACACACACAGAGAGAGAGAGAGAGAGAGAGAGAGAGAGAGGGAGAAGAAGTGTGTGTGTCAGTGTGTGTTTATTGTTTTGTTTGGGATGGGAAAAAAAAAAAAAGTTGAAAGCGGCGCACCACCACTCAAAAGTGGTAAATATGCTTTGCTTTTGTGTGAGAGCTCTCCCTCAAAGAAACATATTCGATTTATTTCGTGAGGAGAAATTATTAGGTGCTCCCGGCTCACCACTGGATGTGCTGAGTGGTGAGTCCGGTCCAATGAACAATGGATACTTGGCTATAACCATTTTACTCAACACTTTCCACCTAATAAATTAGTTTAATATTAATATTAATATTAATATTAATATTAATATTAATGTTAATATTAATTTTACTGTTAATGTTAATATTAATATTAATATTAATATTAATATTAATGTTAATATTAATTTTACTGTTAATGTTAATATTAATATTTAATATTAATATTAATGTTAATCTTAATATTGCTGTTAATATTAATGTTAATGTTGTCTTAATATTAATGTTAATCTTAAAGTTAATATTAATGTTAACATTAATTTTAATATAATATTAATATTAAAATTAGTATTAATATTAATATTAACAGTAATATTAATATTAATTTTACTCAACACTTTCCACTTCAGAACATGATAGAAAAACATAACGAAAAAAAAGCTAACAAAATCAATAATATTAATATTAATATTAACATTAAAATTAAAATTAAAATTAACATTAATATTGCCAGTATAATTAATGTTAACAATAATATTAATATTATATTAAAATTAGTATTAATATTAACATTAATATTAATATTAATATTAATATTAGTATTAATATTAACAGTAATATTAAGATTAACATTTATATTAATATTAATATTAAACTAATTTATGAGGTGGAAAGTGTTGAGTAAAATGGTTATTGCCAAGTGTCCATTGTTCATTGGACCGGGCTCACCACTCAGCACATCCAGTGGTGAGCCGGAAGCACCTAATAATTTCTCATTTCGTGAGAGAGGTATAAGACTAAATTGGGTGTCAAAAAATCAGTGAATAGAGTCATCTATTTGGTAGAAGTTGGAGGATAGTGGACTCAACAGATATACAATACAGCACGAAGTCCTGTGCATATCGTCGGATATCTCAGAAAAAACAAAAAACAAAAAAAACATATTTAATTTTTGTTTATGCTTTTTTTCTTGAAAAGGGGTCAATTTTTTTACAACAACTTATTAGTCCAGCGCTTATAATCCATGCTGGAAAGCGGCACAGACCGGACGAAATCCGTAGAGTTCGAGTCTACATCTGCAAAAACGTGTAGGTGTGTGAGTCATAATAAAAAACGGCAACAGTTTATTAAAAAAGTTTTTTCAAAACTAATTTTGTAACAACTTTTAACAACCTCCTCCAAACTGCAATCGAAAGCCGTTTTTGTTGTCAGTTTTTAAAAAGCATCAACAATTCCAATCCAGAGGTTGTTGCTACTTTTTCTTTCTGAAAGTGCTACAAGACTATCTGGTAACAACACTTTATCAGATTTTTTCGAAAAATAGTCTAATTTTGGGAAAGCTTTTGACACCAGTCTTCCACCTGCTAACAAACAGTAGCAATCTCAAACAAAGACTTAGACCAAAATCAAAGCATAATAACGAACTTAGGTTAACTCCTACAACATAAAATACTACTATCTTTACTTAGTTTCAGAGGAAGGTTTGTTAAAAAAAATTGTTAAAGTTTATTTTGAACTTTGAAGATTTGTAGCTAGAACTTGAAATTTTCATGTAGCATATACCACTAGTATCAAAAGTAGACACCAAGTTTTTATTTTATTTTTTTCCAAAACCTGCCTCAAAATTGAACTGGTTTCGCAAAATAAATTTAATAAACTATTGTTACCAAACAATTTTATGGGTCTATTTTTCAGAAAATAGTTATGGTTCAATATGGTTTCTTGGAAACCAAGGTGAGATCCAACGGTAAAATATGCTATTTCGTAAAATAGAGGTATCCCAAAACTTAAGTAAATGTTGATAGAAATTCTCAAGATCACAAATAATATAATTAATAGTTATCTATCTATCCAACGGTAAAAATAATCCAGCCATTATGTTAATATTGCGAAACTACTATTTTGTACTTCTTTGTTTTTTTTCCCCTCTACCATAAGTTTGAGAAAAACTCATGAGCCAAAAAGAATTCATCACTATTCATACTCATGAATCCCTCGCTACCCATGAGCTCAAGAAAATTCTTTCTTCATTGTTGTCATAATCTCAAAAAGAACCGATGAACCCACTGCCAATTATGAGTTCAGCAAGATCGAATCGAAGAGAATAATAGTGGAGGAGAGAGCATGGACGGATCCAAAAACATAAACTATAGTGGACTATACTGATTTATGTGGGATGGATGTAGGCAAACTCCTACAAAATTTTTCTAAAAATTAACAAATTATATGAAAGGGGGGGGGGGGGGGGGGGGGGGGGGGGGGGGGGGGGGGGGGAGAATGGGGTGGGCTCTACTATTGGATTTATAACGTGACATGGTAAATCGGTCCCACTGAATAATTTTTATTATTATAACCATAAATAATTGTAAGCTAACATCTTTTTTTTTTTTTTTTGAAACAATGGATAATTGTGGTGAACTCGCCTCCACTGGGGCTCGAACTCCTGACCACTTAGGTCACATGCATCTCTCTTAACCACTAGGCTAGAGGTCATTTGCATACCTCACCTATACTAGCATATGTGCACGTGCCTTGCACGTATTTTAACATTTCTTAATTAGTTTAGGAAGACTCTTTAGGAAGACCAAAGGGTAGTCTTCCTAATTACTAAGTTGTCCTTATTAAAATTAATGAACTATTTTTAATTAGTATAAGTATGTAAGAATATTTTCGGAATTTAAAAGTTTCACCATCTAAGTTTTCCTATTATATAGTAGAATATATATATATATATATATATATATATATATATATATATATATATATATATATATATAAAAGAAGGTGTTGAGAGCAGTGTTGTAAGAGCGGACCGGACCGACGGTTGAATTGGGTCCAACTGGTTTATGCCAAAAAATTGGTTCGGTTTGACTAAAATATGGGTTCAACCGGTGAACCGGCCAAACCGGTTCACAATTGAACCGTCCAATTTTATTTTATTTTTTTGACAAATTTTTTAAAAAAAATTATCATGTAAAATTTGGACCATTTAATTTTTGGTTTAATTTTGATAGACTTTATAAATGTAAAATTAAACCAAATTAATATATTAAGGACCAAACCAAATCAAGAATTAAATATGGATATCTTATCTATTTGAACTAAACCAAATTAAGCCTATTTGAATCCTTGGTTGAATCCGACCTATACCCAAAATATTTGGTTCAGTTGTCGGTCCGATTTTTAAAACATTGTTGAGAGAGATGGAGAGGGTTTGTGAGCTGCACCGAGAGTGACACCTCTTTCCTCTGCGGCCACAGCTGTGATGCAACAACATGTGGTGCGTGGAGCATGTGGTCCGAATCGGATCACGTGCAATCCACAAGTCAGGAATATTATTAATTTAATTATTTTTTTGTGATCGTCAAGAAAGGTGAAAACCCTCAATATGAAACTAAATATTGTAGATTTAATATCCTCACCATTCCTGATATTTTTTGTGCTGCAAATTAGGCTTAGAAAGGGCTTATTCTTTGGGCCCGGGGACCACGGGACCAACGGGAGTTACAATTGAGATATCATACTTTCTATTTATGACCTCCTGCTATCATAATGGGATGGATTATCCGATAGAAAAACTCCATACAATATTTGAGAAAAAATTTACCGTTATATGTTGGTTAAAATTTTTAGTTATAGGGACAAAAAAAAAAATGTCATAAAGCCTATATAGTCAGTTGGCATGCAAGTAAATATTCTATCTTTTGGATTTTGGATGTACAATTTCAGCTCATAACCAATTGGGAGTCGGATATTTGCACAGATATTTTTAACATTGACTATCTAAACCCAAAAAGACACAAACTTCATCCGGAGAAACAAGAGAAATTGCACAATCTATCGTCGTGTAATTTTTTTTCCAAAAATATTCTTAAATATTTATACTATTTAAAATGGTTCATTAGGTTTTTTTTTTTTTTTTTTTTTTTTTTGAAATCACACGCACACACACAATTGGGGGGCTCGAACCTTGCCGGCCCCTCCGGATGTCCGCTCTAATACCACTAGGCTAGAGAGCTCGGACAATGGTTCATTAGTTTTAATAATGACAATTTAGTAATTACGAAGACTGACATTTGGTCTTCCTAAATAGTCTTGCATGTAGCTATACAATAATATATATAATATTTATACTACTATATAATAGAAAAAGTTTGAGGCTTCACCGTAATTTTTTTTCCTTCAAAAAATGTCCTTAGCTAAGTTTACTAATTAAAATTGCTTATTAAATTTAACATAGATAGTTTGGTAATTACGTATGGAAGAAAAAAAATTAAAGGAGACTGTTGTTTGCTCTTTCCAAGTAGTAAAAATTAAAAAAAAAAAACTATTATATAATCCTTCCCAAATACTATAAAATATGTGCAGCATACATGCATATATATTAGTACATGTAATCCCATTTTCCACTTTTCCAATAAAAATACAATCAATTTTCTAAAATCTCTAGTAATTATTCTTATTATGGCAATTTGATAATTTCTATTGAGTGACAAATTGTAATGGCGTAGAAGATGGAAAGTATTTTAGTAAATTAATTATTGCAAAGCATCCCTCATTTAAGGGGAGAGGCGTGGTTGAAAATAATTATAAGTGGAGGAGCTTAGTTATTAGAGGGGTGAGTGGAGTGACATAGTTGTAAATATGGGTGTAGGATATCCTTTCTTGATAAATTTCTAATTATGATGACACTATTAGCCTTGTGGGAACCTTCTAGGTCATTCTTAATTAATCCTACTTAGTGGTAATTAATTCCAAGAAATATTACATAAAATCTAGCATATTCCTGAAAATATTCTTTGGAATATTATAAGAAATATTTTTTCTTTGAAGATGCTACTTTGGTCTAGATTATTTAAATTGTTCCTATAAATACCCCTAACTATCATTAGTCCTAATCACTCCTAATCATCTACCTAGCCATAATGACCGTATCTTGCCGTGCTGGCGTGTCCACCATATTTTCTTAATTCCATTAACTATTACAAATAAATTTTATCGTGTCCGACACGACACGGTTCCTCCCCTCATCTCTTTCATGTCCCGGGTCCGAGCTCGAGGACACGGACACACCAATTACAATTCCCACACCCAAATTATGTGTCCTACTACAACTCTGTCCAAGATACGGATACCAAGTCCAAACCCTAATTCTAAATCCTAACCTTAAATCTGTCGTTGTTGCCGTGTTCGGCCTTGGATCTCGCCGTTGTTGCATGTTCGTCCACCAGAGCTTTCAGGAGCCAGTCTGCACTCACCGGAGCCGTCGAATTTGTCGTCCGGCATTCTGCACCACCAACCGTGCTCCAGCGCAGCCGTGTCCAGTCAGGACACGAAGCCGCGCCAGAGTCTCCTCGGGCGCCGAGTTCCTCGAGCGCCACGAGCTTCTTCGAGCACAGCGTCGACCACCGTCGAGTTCCTCGAGGAGTTTTCGTAGCTTCTAGATGCTACCATGCGCGGAGGCGCCACTGTCGCTTTCCCCCACCAAGGTCGGAGCACCGCCATCTGGAGTTCGAGCTACCGCACCTCGATCCGCTTCCTCTAGATTCGACGAGGACTCCCGGATCTACACCGTGACCTCCTCCACTATCCTCGACTGCAGTCGCCATGCCCAGCCGTCGAGCGCTACCGAGCAGATGAGTTTCATTCATCCTTCTCGAAACCCCTTTCTTTCTTCTTCCTTTGCTATTCCTTTTTCACTCTCTTCTTCGTTCTTCTTTTTTCTTCCTGGAAGCTTTGGAGAATACTCTCTCTCTCTTTTCCCCCTCTTCCCAGAAAGGGTTATAGGTGTGTGTATCTGGGCTAGGGCCGACGGGCTATGGGCCAATCCCAGTGGAAAGAAAGAAAAAGAAAAGGAAAGGAAAAAAAGTGTGGGTTCAGTTTTGGGCTGAAGCCAGGCCCAACAACATGGGCTAGGCTGGGTATAAATGTTGTATTAGTTAGTATTTAGTAAATGTACTTTAGTTAATTCTATAAATGTTAATAATTAGATTTTAGTATATATCCTAGTAATTTGTATTTAATATGTTAATATTTAGTTAAAATCTAGTAATAAATATTTTTCTAATAATTGATTAATCCTAGTTATATTTTAGATAACAAATATTTTACTATTGCTAATATATATTAATAAATATTTTACTATTGTTAATATAAATTTTAACTAAATTTTTTTATAAATAATTTTCTAGTGGTTATTATTATTATAATAGAATAAGAGCCTAATCCTATTTTCTAATCATATTCTAGATTGACTCAGAGACATTGGCAACTTTTCGGAAAAAAAAAGGCAAGTATACTACGACTGAGCTTTAATTTATAGTATTGTTTTGCATAATTGTCATATTGGACACTTGATGGACACATGGCTATTGTACATTGATTATGTCTATTGTACATTGATTGATTGAGTCTGGGTTTTGGGTATAAAATATTTAGTCTACATGTGATCAATCTCTCATAGTGTAATATTGTGGATACTTAGTCGCACATCGTGCACGTGTGGCTAAGCCGGCCGTATTCTATTGTGCTTATTGTGCTTACCAGCTAATCACATGTAGTCAAATATTTCAATCACCATTGCATTTGATTAGTTGCTCATGTTTCAATTATTGTACCATTGTTCTAGTTGCATGTTAGTTTATATCATTGCACTACAACTTTATTCGGTATTACTTTCTTTCGTAGGGTTGGACTTTACTTCTTTATGATTGGACCTGTTGCATATGAGTTAGATGAGATGATGTTCTCTAGCTACTACGATCCAGCTGAGGACGTAGTTGGAGTTGACCTAGCTCAGGAGGTGGAGCCGGTCGCAGACACGAAGAGTTAGAGTGTGATGTCTAGCAGTGATTCATGTTGCATCTAGAAGACGTTTCATGTACTAGGATGATTGTATGAATAAATAGCTTAGGTGTCACTTTACTATTCACCGGATTTGTTTTCGGATATCCTTTGTAAACGTGTACACCTAAAGCATAGTAACCTGTGATGATATGGTGATTGTTCTCTAGGTACGATTATAGATTGTTGTGATGAGTTGATTGAATTTACTTTGATGATTTTGAGGTATAAACAGCTTACTATTGCTGTATCCGCACTAGGTGTGTCCTACTCGTATCCAAGTATCTGGGAGCGGGTCGTGACTTGTAGTGACTTAGTCATATGGATTGTTTGTGGGCTCGGGTTGCATATTCGTGCATAGTTAGCAGGGTCGGTCTTGAGCTCATTGGGGGGAGGGCAATTCCAAAACGGCCCCCCCCATACGTAATGTAAAAAAAAAACTAAAATAAAAGTAAATTTAAAAAAATTGTCATCACTAAGAATTGAACTAAAAAGCTCATATATGCAAGTCTATTGTAGTAACACTACACTATAAATATTTTGTGTTAAATGGACCCATTAAATATACTAGGTCTACTTTAGATACAAAATTATTTAGGGTTGGGCATATGGTTCCAGGACCCGCAGTTTCGACCCAGTCCGAACTGTAAAATGTCCAATCAAGGTGGTTCATAACATTTGGAATTTAAACGGGACGAGCTAGGATGGGTCGTGTGACAGTAACGGGTCGGGATGGGTCATATTTTCAAAATAAACGGGGCCCCGAACCAACCCGACCTAACCCGACCCATTTCTAGGGGGTTGTAGTTTTATTATCAATTTCTGTAATTTTTTGTTGTTATAGTCTATAGATAATAGAACATGTTATAGTTTAGTAAACAAATTCTGAAAATTATGGGAGACATTAAACAATTTTTGTTCTTATAGATAATAGAGCATATGTAAATATTTATTGTTATAGTTTCTGGAATTTATTTTACTATTTCGGGGGACCTGTTTGGACCGGTGGTTGGCCCGGTTCAGACCCATGTCTAACGGGTCGAGTCTGGTCCGTTTCGAATATTTTTTGGCCTCGTCCCGTCCCTCCCCACCAACTAACATGTCAAGTTCAGGTCCATCGAATTTAGGTCCAGCCTGACTCATGCCTAACCCTAAAAATATTAATATATTTGTCACGACCCGCACCCACTGTTTGGGTACGAGAATGTAACAACGCCCAGCCTACGCCGCAGTGTCGGTGGTAGAACGCTGTCCTAGGTCACAACATCTATCATTATAATGCCAAGCAGTTTATACTCCCCGAATGGGGGTGACATAGCAGATACAGTCTCAATCACATCTAGGGTAGAGCATGATAAGGATAGATAAAACATGAAATCCAAAAGAAATACAGGAGATAGAAGTCTAAGTGTCTAAGATACAAAAACCCAGAAATACAGCTCAAACTCATATACAGTAATCCACAAAATAAATACAACTCCAAACAAATGAAACAACTATCTAAACATCCTCTAATGTGTCTCCTCTAGGCTAGCAGGCAACCTCCAAGCTATCTGTAAAATTTATCAACGGATCCAGTCAGGACTGGAGCGAGCACAATACATCTCAACAGATCATGTCAGGTTAGAAAAATATAATCATGCAGTAAATTAAGATACAGGATCTGAAAGAAATACAGTATATAAACAGAGAGAGAACTGTAATAGAAATATCTACTATAAGTAGAGAACTAACAGTGACTAGTGAATCAGAGTACAAGCTAGACATGTGAACATGTAGAGGTGATTCAGGAGTGGTTCAAGATTATATTATTTGGAATTATTCACATGCTATTTCTACTCCCCCGTACCCCCAATCAATACACAAGGATCCAACCAGGTTATGTTATGATTCCATGCAAAGGCCCACAAGGGGTGATACATGGATAGCCCATAAATGGGTGATTCTGGAAATGCCCATAAATGGGTGATTCTGGAAAGACTCTGTGATCATGAGAGTACATGTCACAAGTGATCGAAGAACCGTGAAGCATAGTGATACACTATGTAAGTGAAAAGCACAGAACATGTAGTATACGATGCTCCCTGAGGGGATAACATCTCAAGAAAGGATCCATATAGTACTAATCCGTGTTACCAACGTACCAGCATCAAGTATAGTAATCTAAAGCAGGAAAATAATTCTAACAGGATATAAAATGATCAGAGAATGTACTCGCATCGATAACCTGAACAGCTGATAAGTATAGGAGAGGTCCCACTGAAGCCACAGAGTCCTATTTAAAGCAACACAGGTTACAAGGTGTTCAAGTTGTAATAAATAAATTCCTACAGACAATCTATTTATCCTATGTTCTTTTAGTCACATTAACTCTAGGTCAACTCCGGGCAATAATCTAGTCAAACTAGGTTAAGCGTTGACTTATAGTTGACTTTGGGTCAACTGGTCAACAGGGTAAATTCTAGTCTAATTATTGAAAATATGAAGTGTACTTCGTTATTCGTACGTCGAAACTTACGACACGCAAATCGAGATAAGAATATCAATGGTAAGGTTGATAATCTTATTATAGTGATCCACGTGTTCATCTTGTCAATTCCAGCGATGTGAGATCACTGAAATTGACTAAGCTCAGTTTCGTTGTACTAATCTCGAAATACGAACATTATAAGAATTATTTATTAATTAATTATAAAAAGGTTAAACTCAGAGAAACTATCAACAAACATTGTCGGACGATGAAATGAACATCGCCAACGTGTCCAGAATGGTCAAATTAGCTAGAATAGCCTACCCATCGGTCCAATTTGGACACAAGGGCAAAAGGTAATTTCGGGTCAAAACGGTGTCCGTGTCGGAGCCGTTTTGCACCGAAAAACGTGCAAGAAAATAAGTCAATAAAATATAATAAATTATATGTCCACGAAACCAGAATGACGATACGAACCCAACGATATCTCCAGAATTGGATTCCGTTGACCCGATCTCAATTTGGCCCGTTGACCAGAACTTGGAATTCCGGTTTGCACGGAAATGCGTGCCGGAGCCAATGTTCTCAAAACTCAGCAAACTACCTGTCAACGAGTCCAGAATGATGATACGAACTCAAGGTATCTTCGAAATTGGATTTCGATGAGCCGATCTCAATTTGACCCGTTGACCCGGATATTGGTATCCGACTTGCACCGAAATACGTGCCGGATTCAATGTCCACCAAAACCTAGCAAATTATATGTCAACGTGTCCAGAATGACGATACGAACTCAACGGTATATCCGGAATTGGATTCCGATGAGCCGACGTCAAAAAGTCCTGTTGACCCAGAATGTGGGACCCACTTTGCACCGAAAAACGTGCCAGGGCCCACGTTCTCCAAATCTAGCAAATTTTATATGAAAACATGCCAGAACGACGCCACAAGTCTAATGGTGGTGTCAGAAATGAAATCTGGAGTCCCGTGTTCAAAAATGGAATTTTACAAGTTAGAAATTACGAATTTGGACGGCCAACTTTGGCGTCGAATTCAATCAATCAAACAAGCTCACAATGAAACGAAACTGGAGGAGTAGCAAGAGGGTTATACCAGCTTCGCACCAGAACTGGTAGCACGCCAAACGGAGCTGCGGTGGAGGAGATACAAGCTGACGAAGTTGGTCCCGCGAAACTGTCCAAATTTAATACAATTTAAACGGTCAACTTGGTGGCCGGTTTTGATGTATCAAACGATAAAATTAACGGACAAAAATTGACAGGGATGAAGGTGGATATACCAAGATTGTGACGGAGCGAAGAAATTGCCGATCCAATGGTCGAATTTTCGGGAAAATGCGCACGAAAGTTGCTGCGACGGAGCGCCAAAATGAACTCGATCCCGTGCGCGTCACGACGGGACGTCGTGCAAAACGCACGAATCGCCTCGACGGCGCGTCCCGGAGGACGGTGGCCATCAGGGGCTGTTCTCCTGAGCTCGCCCAGCTTATGGGGGCACGGCCACGGCGGCGACGTTGCCGGCGGCGGCGCTCAACCGCGTACGCGCGCGCGCCAGGTGGGTTGCTCGGTCGGCTATGTACTGTGGTGCACAGCGCCGCAGCTGCTGTGTGCTGCCGTCGTGTGCAGCGGAGCGCGGGGACGGCCAGGCCAGGCCAGGCAGGCGGCGTAGATGGCGGCCAAGGTGGTGGCGGCTGTTGTGGCGAAGTGGTGGTGGTCGCCGGATTGTGAAGGTGGTGGTGATTGGTTGATGGAGGAGATGGAAGAAGGAGGAATGAAGGAGGAGGAGTCGGAGATGTGGTTGTGGCCGACGGCCAAGGGAGGAGGGTGGCCGGGGTCGGCCATGGAGGTCGGGGTGTTGGGTTGCATGGCCAGGTGGTGTCGGGTTGCATGCTCGGGTGTGTGGAGTAGAGTTGTTGTAGTTTTTGTTGTTGAATGGAGAGAGAGAGAAGAAGAATAATAATGTGAGAGAGGAAGAGAGAGAGAGTTGCTCTCTTGAAATTAGGGCCGGCCATGTGTGGCTTGGGGAGTGTTGGCTGCTATGGGGAATTTGATGGTGAGGATTAAATGAGAAATCAATGGCTAGATTTGATTGGAGGAAAAAATATCATTCCTATGGGAATTAATATCAATAGAAAATTCCAATAAATATAGAAAAATATGTAGGAGAATACTAGATATTTTTGGGCAAGGAAAATATGAGGGTGTTATGATGGAGAGCAACATGGAGCTGGGCTGGACTCGGTGGAGCCGGATTGGGTCAAAATCGGACATTGTGCAAAAATCGAATTAAAATTAGGCGTTGATGATCATGGGTGAATAAGTAGCACATGGGGATTCCAATAAATGGGACACAAGTGGCGGACGGATAGTAGGCTCAATGTGGGCCATGTCCATAATTGGGACTGACAGGTTTTGGTCGACGGGGGACCCACAAATCAAGTTGGAAAATAAATGTGACACCGTGGGGTGAAATAAAATCGGATCACGTGTCAGGAAAGTTGTACGAATCAAATGGAGCACAAAATGACGTGTCTGAGTGGGACACGAAGGTCATGGGTGACGAGCGTCTCGAGTAGATCATCAATGAGGAGTTGGTTTCAAGAAACTGACTGGTCTTGCGCTCCCAAATTAAAAGTCACGGTAACGTGCTAATAATGATCAAGGAAAAGAGTAGGAAAATAATTAATGATCAAATGGTCTAATTCGACCCGAAGTTCTGCGAAGCAAAAAGAGCACAAGGGAACAAGTTTGAGTGGGACACTATATACCATCAGGAAGGTAATCCTGTCCACTCCCAAACTCGTGAAGAAGATTTCCAGAGTTGAACATCCCTGACACTCCAATTATCAAGGGCATGGAAAAGCATACTTAAGGAAAAATAACAAAATAAATTATTTATCAAAACCAATCAATCAAAAAATAAAATAAAATGAAAAAAAAATCAACCCGAAATTCAGGGTGCTCACAATATTTATATTTAAACTAATTTTTTTTGGGCCCACCAGATCCATGGGCCCTAGGCGGTTGTCCTGGATGTCATGGGCCAGGATTGGCCTTGATAGTTAGCTCGTTGTTAGGTTTGTCTAGTAATTTGAGTTCCTCATTTCAGTCGCAGTAACATGGGAGTACTGGTACTTAAACAATTCTACATATAATAATTCAGATATTTTTATGTGATTTCTGACTAGTTAGTGTTATCGTGTTTACTTTTTTTTCTTCTTATTGTCTATTGCTACACGATTACATATACACGAATGAGATGTATTTATTGTTGATATCTTTACATGTTCCCTTAAAAATATGTAACGATTATTGTTTCTCAAGTTTTGTGAACGTATAACGAGTGTGCGTATGAGCGGTGTGGAAATATAATGAACCCCTCAACTCACTTATGAGGGTTTGAACTCATATATAGAAGTAAGAATGTTATAGTTACATATAAGTCCATCTTTATTTAGATATTACGTACAACACTAATACCTTAACACCCTTCATCAAACTAGAGCATAGATGTCAATCATACCCAGCTTGTTACAAAGAAAACGAACACGTGGGCCTAAAAGAGATTTCGTAAAGATATTTTCTATCTGATCTTCGAACTTCACATGGTGAAATGTTATCAACCACTTTTGGTATTAACTATGGACGAAGTGGACGTTGATCTCAATATGTTTCATCCTTTCATGGAATACATGATTGGTAGCAATATGGATGACTGATTGGTTATTACACCACATATCTACTACTTTTAATTTTGCTTACTCTTCCAGTTCCTTTAGCAGATGTTGCAAATATAACACCTCTGTCATGCCATGAGAAATAGCTCAATATTCTGTTTCTGAACTCGATTGTGAGACTAAATTCTGTTTTTTGCTCTTCCACAATACTAACTTCCCACCAATAAATACTAAATAGTCAGATGCAAACCGTCAATAAAGAAGATTCGTACCCCAATCAACATCTGTAAAACCCTCAAGACGAGTATGCCCCTGATTCCATACAGATTCCTTTTTCTGGATTCTGAGCTAGATAGTGTAAGATCTTGAGAATTGTCTTCCAATACGAAACTCATGGAGAAGCCATAAACTTACTCACTAAACTTACAACAAAAAAAATGTTGGAAAAGTCATAACCGCCAAGTAATTGAGTTTTTCGGCAATCAATGATACTTCTCAAGATTGGTCATCAATATCCCATCATAGAAAGTAATTATACTCCTGGATCCATTGGTGATGTTGCTTCCTTAATTAGTTTGCATCATTCCTGCTTCAATTTGTATATCAAGAATGTACTTCCTCTGAAATAATACAATGCACTACAAAAATTTGTCAGATTAGCGACGTTACAAAACGTCGCTAAACTCGACGAAAACGTCGCTAAGTGAATTTAGCGACGTTTTGGAAACGACGGAAAAAAATGTGTCGCTAAACGAGAAAACGTCGCAAAACGTCGCTAGGGCGACGTTATTAACGTTGCTAACTAGCGACGTTATTTGCGACGTTTGTTTGTTGACGCTAATTAGCGACGTATAAGGCGACGTTATTGTGTTGTCGTCGTTTAGCGACACTGTTGCGACGTTTTGGCGACGACGAGCTGACGTCAGATTATGGTGCCACGTGTTGCCACGTCAGCATTTAGCGACGCTTTTAGCGACATTTATTAACGTCGCTAATATTTAGCGACTAATGGTAACGTCGCTAAAAACGTCGCTAAGTTAAAAAAAAATATAAAAAATAGGTTCCAGAATGCAAATGGAGCTGGAACCTGTGCCAAAATACAGAATACAAAATACAGAATCCAATCCCTGGGTTCGTCGACCCCCTCGGTGGAACACTCAACACCGGCACGCACAATACATTCCAGAATATACAAAAAATATATAAAAAATACTATCCGCAACGAACAATGTCAATATATAATATCCTCAACAAACCAAATCAATATCCGCAAATACATACAAACTCAGTATCCTCAACGAAAAAACTGAATATCTCCAAATACGTACAAAGTCAAAATACAAAATACATAATCCAATCCCTGGGTTCGCCGAAAATACAAAAACAAAGATTGACACACAGTACTAATTCATATGTGTTTTAAGTGTGAGAACGGATGGCTCAGAACACAACCCAAAATTCATTATAGCATACATTAGTGTGAATCATCTATGTTATGTAAATATGGTGTAGTATACGTTCTTATCGAATCTAGTATCTGAAGAATATAACAGAATCAAGATGAACTCACATAATGTAATGCTAAAATATCATCTACTACTATATAAGATATAGTGATAGGTTATCATATCATCATTGCCGAGGGATGAGGGTCGGAGGACAGTCAACTTCAACTACGGCTATATAGTTATATGAGCTAGTCGTCACGAAACGTCGCTATGACGTCGCTAATAGCGACTAATTTAGCGACGTTAGTATGAACGTCGCTAAATTCTAATTATATTCCCCCACCAATTTATTTTCCCCCATTTTACTCTCTCACTCTCTCTCCTCCCCCCCTCCGGCGCTCTCACTCTCTCCGGTGCTCTTACAGTACTAATTCATATCTATTTAAATGTGAGAACGGATGGCTCAGAACACAACCCAAGATTCATTCTAGCATACATTAGTGTGGATCATTATGTTCTGTACATATGGTGTAGTATATGTTCTTATCGTATCTAGTATCGGAAGAATGTAACAGAATCAAGATTAACTCACATAATGTAATACTAAGACATCATCTACTACTATATAAGATATAGTGATAGGTTGTCATATCATCATTGCCGAGGGATGAGGGTCGGAGGACAGTCAACTTTATATACGGCTACATAGTTTCTGCCTCGGCAGTCGAATGACTGCAGGGACTATGTCCTGATCACCATGTCGTACCGTAGATTAATGCAAATAGAGCTGGAGCTGGAGCCAAAATACAGAATCCAAAATAAAAAATACAGAATCCAATCCCTGGGTTCGCCGGTGGAACACTCAACATCGTCACGCACAATACATTACAGAATATACAAAAAATATAAAGAAAAAATACTATCCGCAACGAATAATGTCAATATATATATAATATTCTCAACAAACCAAATCAATATCCGCAAATACGTACAAACTCAGTATCCTCAACGAAAAAACTGAATATCCCCAAATACGTACAAAGTCAAAATATAGTACAGTCCAAAAATGCAAAAAATGAAACTACTGATCGCCTGGAGCTGGACCCGGAGATGGAGGAGCGCCACAAGATGACGCAAAAATACCGCTCGAGTGAGCCAAAGGCATGCATCCACTTCCCTCCCTCCATTCACCTTCTCCCTCTCTCATGCTATCAACGTCATAACTTTTCCAGTGCTGCTCCCTCTAATGATGATGAACGCAAAAATCAAAGACCCCCCTCTCCTTTCTCACTCTTCACATTTCTCACAACAGGAAGGATCAGTGCTTTCTAGTTCTCTTCCATCCATCTATTCCTCCGTTCTGATCAAGCATCTTCCTTCTCCTCTCCTCCATCATGGCTCTGGACCCATCCGCTCCTCCCTACTTCCCTTCTTCTTATTTGACTCTCTCAGCCACATGTGATATCCAGCTCAAGTGTAGAGTCGGGGGAGAAGAAGTGGGCAGGAAGAGGAGGGGGAAGCAGCACAGCCGGCGGCATGACCCGGAGGAAGTACAGAGGTTTTCTTCAACATCCGTAGGAGAACTATAAGGATATATCTTTTCACAACATGTCACCTTGTCAAAGACCCTTAATGTGACAACCATGTTACCACGGTGTCGGAAGACTAACATATCATAATTTTTTAACCCGTGTGTTTTGACATAATCCTTCCAACTCTTTTCTCCTATGTAGTAATCTTGCATTTCTTTATGAAGTTCAAGACGACATATTTTTTCATTACGAGTCACTATATGCCGTCTTGGACTTCATAAAGAAATGCAAGATTACTTCATAGGAGGAAAGAGTTGGAAGGATTATGTCAAAACACACGGCTTAAAAAATTATGACATGTTAGTCTTCCGACACCGTGGTAAAGTAGATAAAGTACAAAAAATTCGATTTTTTGCCAAGTGTGAGAACGGATGGCTCAGAACACAACCCAAAATTCATTCTAGCATACATTAGTGTGAATCATCTATGTTCTGTACATATGGTATAGTATATGTTCTTATCGTATCTAGTATCTGAAGAATGTAACATAATCAAGATGAACTCACATAATGTAATACTAAGACATCATCTACTACTATATAAGATATAGTGATAGGTTGTCATATCATCATTGCCGAAGGATGAGGGCCGGAGGACAGTCAACTTTATCTACGGTTACATAGTTTTCTGCCTCGCCAGTCGGATGACTGCAGGGACTATATCCTGATCACCATGTCGTACCATAGTTTCTGTCTCGCCAGTCGCATGGCTGCAGGGACTATATGTCCCGATCACCATGTTACCAATTAACCAACCAACAAAACTACTTGTTACAAATATCGGCACTATCGGTGTATTCGAATCGGAGTATCACATTTTTCGGTGTCGGAAAAAAATAATTATTACTAAATTATCAGATTTTTTGGCATTGTCGATGCCCCTGACCAAGCCCCCCCTACACCACCCCTAACCTGAACCCTAACCCTCCATTCCCCCCTGCTCCCTCCTCCAGCCGCCCACACATATCCATCCCTAACCCGAACCCTACCCCTAGCTCCCCTCCCCCAGCCGCCCTCGTCCCCCCTGCCCTACCCCCCAGCTACCCCCCACTCACCCCCGAACCACCCGTATCCCCCCTGCCCCTCCCCCCGAGCCACGCGCACCCCCCAACCACCAACAACCAAAACAGCCGGAGAGAGAGAGACAGATAGAGGGAGAGGGAGGGGAAGAGTACCACGTACCGGAGAGGGAGGAGAGTTGCCGGAGAGAGTGAGAGCGCCGAAGAGAGTGAGAGCGCCGGAGGGAGGGAGGAGAGAGAGTGAGAGAGTAAAATGGGAGGAAATGGACCCTAACCCGAACCCTAACCCTAACCCTAGCTCCCCTCCCCCAGCCGCCCTCGTCCCCCCTGCCCCACCCCCCATCCACCCCCCACTCACCCGCCAACCACCCGCATCCCCCCTGTACCTCCCCCCGAGCCACCCTCACACCCCAACCACCAACAACCAAAACAGCCGAAGAGAGAGAGAGAGAGAGGGAGGGGGAGAGTCACGTACCGGAGAGGGAGAAGAGTCACCGGAGAGAGTGAGAGCACCGGAGGGGGGGATGAGAGAGAGTGAGAGAGTAAAATGGGGGGAAATAAATCGGTGGGGGAGATATAATTAGAATTTAGCGATGCTATCATTACCGTCGCTAAGTTAGTCGCTATTAGCGAAGTTGTAGCGATGTTTCACGACGACTAGCTCACGTAACTAATATACGTCGTTGTCACGTCGCTATTTGCGTCGCTAGTAGCTACGGTTACCGACGTTTCATTTATACGTCGCTAATGTACACAATTTAGCGACGTTTAGCTAACGTCGCTAAATTTACGTCGCCAATTAAGCAGATTTTAGTAGTGATGTCTTGCTCGTCCTGTGTGACTTCGATGTCCAAGAAGTACTTCAATGCTCCCATATAGTTGATCTAAAATTGTTTGCCCAAAAACTTTTTCTGTTTGACAATACCTTTACTATCATCCCTCGTAATCACGATGTCATCAATACTAACCCCAAGTAGTATCCGTTCGGCTGATGTACGTCGGTAAAATATTGAATAATCCTTCTTTGATTGGCACATACCAATGACTAGTTACATGTAAAAATTGACCAAACCAAGAATGAGGTGATTGTTTAAGACAATATAGTGCATTTTACATACGACACACTTTACCCTCTCTTACAACGAACCTAGGAGGTTGCATCACATATACTCTATTGTCAAAATCTCCATGAAGAAAGACATTCTTCACATCAAATCGAAGTAAGGGCCAATTATATCGGATGTCTACATAAACAATCGTACAGAGGTTAACCTGGCAACCAAGGAGAAATTCTCAAAATAATCCACTCCATAAGTTGGATGGACAACAAACGTCAAGGTTTGATAGCCCTTACCCCGAGCAATTATATCACTGCTAAGCATTCGTCTGAATGCTAAATCCAGCAAGATAACAATAAAGAAGTACTGCACATGACCTCTTCTAGGTTACAGTACTTTTACCTGTATTCAAACTCTGCATCCCTCCGCTCCTCTCTATCTATCTAATCCCTATACGATTGATAGATTTCCAGCAATTCCAACTTAGAATAATTCTGCTCATGTCTCAAAGTCCCAAAAAGTCCTCGTATAACCACTAATTCCCGAACAAATTGGTTGGCCTTCTTTTATTTCCCTCGGCTAACACCATGTTATATATTGGTAGCCCTCATGGAGGACTAATCTAGTCCCGAGAACTATTGTCTGTTGTTAATCTACTATTCGAACAAATAGCTTTCAACACGTACTTTGATCCGGAGGGCATGCCGACTTCTTACAATCAAAAGCTTTGATCCGAAGAGCTTGCCGACTCAAACCACGAGCTTTGATCCGCAGAGCATGCCGACTTCAACATGACCATGAGCTTTGATTTGAAGGGCTCGTCAACTTCAAACAACCAATTGAATCGTAACATGAAAATCCAAGCTCTACAGCTCTAGCAAACAACTAACCGAGATCGCACTTGGCACTTAGAAGGCGAGGAGTTGATCTTGGGAATACGAAGGTTTGAAGCTCAGAATAGAATAGGTTTGAAAGTGAGAATTGATTAAAAATGAGTGAAACTCATAGTTATTTATTGGGTAATAGGGGGACCGAGTTCGGACAGAGTTTGGTCCTCAAATGTTCAAAAATATAAACGCTGGAAGCTAGTTCTTCTGGAGGAACAAGGAATCAGGAATAATGGGTCACAGGGACCGAGTTCGGTTCGAGTTTCACCAGGGATCAAGTTTGAGTTCGATCTTTGTAAGACAATAATGG
Source organism: Iris pallida (assembly GCA_029216955.1). Classification (NCBI taxonomy): domain Eukaryota; kingdom Viridiplantae; phylum Streptophyta; class Magnoliopsida; order Asparagales; family Iridaceae; genus Iris; species Iris pallida. The sequence continues at coordinate 11,414,447 of JANAVB010037219.1, forward strand.
TTTTTATGGGTTTTTAGCTAGTTTTGTTTGGTGGACTAGGATGTTATTTAAGCTTCATGGTTTGGGTTTTCTAGTGCGAGTGCGACTCAATGTACATGAGTCCTAGATAAATAAAGATCAAATACAGAAATAAAATATAAAGACACGAGCAACAAATGATGGCATGGTGTAACCCCCCAATGTTTTTTCAATATTTTGGCTATATATATATATATATATATATATATATATATATATATATATATATATATATATATATTAACAAACTGGTTATATATATATATATATATATATATATATATATATATATATATATATATATATATATATATATATATATATATATATATATATATATAACCAGTTTGTTATATAACCAGTTTGTTAAAATATATATATATATATATATATATATATATATATATATATATATATATATATATATATATATATATAGTTGATATAAAAATATATATATATATATATAGTTGATATATATATATATATATATATATATATATATATATATATATATATATATATATATATATATATATATATATATATATATATATATATATAAATAAAAAAAAAATAAAAAATATATATATATATATATATATATATATATATATATATATATATATATATATATATATATATATATATATATAAAATATATATATATATATATATAAAAAAATATATATATATATATATATATATATATATATATAAACAAAGAGGCTATATATAACATATAGGTGGAAACATTTGAATGTAAAATTAGAGACTAATACCCACAAGTCCAGAATCTATCTAACTCCATATAAACTCAGAAAATCCGAGTTAATTCTCAAAAAATCGAATTATAAGCAAACAACTCAAAATATATAAAAATCAAACCCGAAAATCCAACTCGAAGCCCAAAACACAAAATACTCAACTAGAACTCGTGAAACTTGGCAAACACGAAGGTGTCAACGTGTGTGATGTGCTTGGGTACTCATGGGGTTGAACCCATGTCCGTATCGTGTCTACGAAGTGCGTATCGCACGGGCACGTACACGCGTGCACGGTAATAGCCGAATCAGTGCAGACGCGATAACTTTACGAATACTCAACAAAATCTTATAAGATTTTAGGAGCACGTGGGCAGAGGTTTTCCCCACATGTCCATAAAATTTCACGCAAAACGGAGTCATATCCATCGAGTTCAGACACACAGACTGCAGGGCTATATGCACGCGCGCGCGCGGCCTCGTGGGCACGTGTCGAGACCCGTGGCTCGCGACACGAACCACGTCACGTCTTCGGGTCGGGTCTTTGGGTATCCTAGGTATAGGGCTTCATGCTTATGCTCCTAGAATGGGTCCTCGATGCGTCGTGTTCGCATACGAAGGCCATGTCAGCGGCAAATTCTGGCGCGTATACAGTGTTGGCTGAACCGTGCGCGTTGAATTTCTCAACGCACGCTTCACGAAACGTCGTAAAATTTTAGGAGCATGTGGGCAGAGGTTGCTCCCATGCGTCCATAGAATTTCACGTGAAACGGAGTTCTATGCGTCGAGTTATGACACTCGGACAGCAGGGCATGCACGGGGCCGTGTACGGGCCTCGTGCACGCGTGTCCGTGTCCGATTCGGACACTAAACTGTGTCGAATGATCCGTCTTCACGAAAGTTATTTCAAATAATAACAGGAAGAAATTCATGAAAATAGAATCAAAAAATACCAACTTTTAGTTCTAAGTGGCATTTCGTCGAACACGTGTTCCAATGGACCGACACGTGTCCGATACGGCTATCAAACGAAATCACAAACCTACCAAACTTCATGCACAGGTCTGGGGTACCTATATGGATGCATCTATGAAGAAAAATTGGAATTAACAAGTGTTTAGAGAGATTTACCTATTGAGTGTCAAAACTTAATGAAACAAGCCTCTAAACACGTCGATGCTGATTTCCTCCGGTCAAACGCCTCCGATCCCTCGCTAGCAAGTCTCCAGCAGGTTCCTCTCCTCCCAACGATCGTAACGCACTTTGTTTGGAAGGATTTGGGCGAGAAACGAGAAAATGGGACCTTTGGAGGAGAAGGAAAAAAGTAGGATTTTGAATTTGTGACGGCTACTAGTTTCTCACAAATAAAAAGGGGGGGCTGCTGTGTTTGGCCGGCCAAGTCATGGTGGGATTAGGATTAGGGTTTAGTCATGGGCCAAGCACTCCTTAAGTTGGTTTAAAGGTCCATTGACAAAAAGGTTTGAAGGCTATGTGTAAAATGACTTAAAAATGATTTAAATGTTTCCTAAAATGGACAATAGCTCTAAATTAAAAGCCAAAAATAATTGTAACCACATGGTTAGCCTTCTAATCAAGGTTGACTAAGGTTATACCACCTTCTACTACCAAAAACACCATTCAAAGCTACACATCAATCAAATTAACTAATAAAATAATAAAAATTCAAAAATATCACAAAATTACTAAAATATCCTAATTTAGAAAAGTGGTGGTTACAAGTCAAAACGATATCCGTCGTTGGAACCGTTTTGTACCGAAAAGCGTGCCAGTACCTACGGTCTCTAAAGTCGTCAAACTACATGTCTACGAATTCGGTTTGAGGAGACAAATCCAACCGTATGTCCAAAGTTGGATTCCAGCGGGCCGTGTATAATTTCGCTCGTTGGATCGGGTCGCAGGCCCGCCAAATAGGCGTTCTAGTCGACCTTCTCAGAATCGGACCAAACTTGGCACACAGGACCAAAATTTCGATACGGTCCTTTTGGTGCAAGTTTCGTCTCGATACGACGAACGTACACGAAGTTATGGCCAAGTTTACAAAAGATCGATACGGGAGTATCTCGACGGATACGCACTGATTTCGTCGCGTACACGCAACGAAATCGAGTTCCGTCAGTTTCCATACGTCGGCAACATCCATACGCTCCTTTCGATGTATATAGTCCACGACCACGTCACCAGTTTGTCGGGGCGCACACCGTATTAGGAATTATTTCTAAATTTTTTTTGTTTTTGATAACTGTTTTTGTCGAACTTTGAAATCGGAAATCCTTACCTACACTGAATGAAAAATTAAACTAAAAGAGAGGGTTTATAGTACTACATGTGCTATAATGCCATTAAGAAAGTTTTTAAAAGTTATTACTAGATTGTTCAAAATTCATCCCCAAACATAGTGGTTCCAACTGTTTTTGACAGTCAGAAAACGGTTGTTTTCGAGATTTTTGGGTCGAATTTTTGACCTGATGGGTTGATGCCTCCATGTACTGGATGGTGGATTGTCTAATGGGTCAGGTAGGTTCTACGTGACAACTTGCGAAATCGTAAAACAATGTTCATGCTCAAAGTTAGGGGTCGGGGAAGTGGTGTACCTCGTGGTTACTCAAAACAGAGTAATCCTCTGTTTGCTGTCGGCCTGGCAAGCGTGGCGGCGCTTCGGCGAGCCCTACGGTGGGGCAGGCCGTCGGGGCGGTGCACAGGTGCGTGAGGAAGACCCTGGCGTCTCTAGGGTGGCGGCACTCGAACAAATTGAGGAGAGTTTTCCTCTGTTATCACGAGCATAATAACTATATGCGGAACTTTAAAATTCGATTTCTAATCGAATTTTGAATCGATTTAAATCTAATTTGATTCAATCCAGTGGAGATTTAATTTAGGATTGGTGTTATCTAAGGAGGATATGGAAAGGATTCCAATTGTCGAGATTGATGGAATTTAAATCAAAGATTTTTGAAATCTTTGAATTCGAAGAATCCTCTGTACAGAGGCTTTGTGCGGGTCTCGGGAAAAAGGAAGATGAATAGTAACTTCGGTTACTGTTCACACTTGTGTTTTTTTTCTTTTTCATATAAACCATTTATATTTTTTCATATAAACCATTATATATATATATATATATATATATATATATATATATATATATATATATATATATATATATATAAATAATTTATATATATATATATATATATATATATATATATATATATATATATATATATATATATATATATACGTACTCTAATACACTCAAAATTTCAAATAATTTCATAAAAATTCCTAAATTTCAACTCTCAAAATATACAAATTTTATATATGAATATTATATTCCTTACATTTATAAAAACCAGGATTTATTCTTAAAGGAAATTTTGTGTGTTTATAATATATATATTTTCATCAATATAAATCATGTAGATATACCTTATATATATTAAATGCAAAACTTCTAATAACCATGATATACTCAAAAGAATGATTTAAGGATGGAATAACAAGAAGAATATTTACGACCTAATTTTCAAAAATAGGTTTATATTTATTTATTTATTCTGGATAGTCTCATTTAAAATCGTTTATATTAATAATAATGATGATGATAAAATGATAATAATAATAATAATAATAATAATAATAATAATAATAATAATAATAATAATAATAATAATAATAATAATAATAATAATTCCTACAAGAAACAGTAGGGTGTCATAATCTGGGAGGGTATGTTTATTACTAGTATTACTTTTACAACCAATATTAATATTTTTAAATCCTAAAATAATAAATAATTAAATAAATATAAAAGTGATAACAGATAGCCGTGTTACGTTTTAACAAATTTAAACAACTAAATATTTAAATAAAATAATCTAGTAGCACCTACATCTAATAGGCTAGTTAAGGCACCTGGCTGTACTAGCCGTGCTATATTGTCTAGTCAGTGTGCAAAAAAATTTAACCATGACTATGACTATATTTATAAATAATCAAAATATTCTAAATAATTTATTTAAGAAATTATAAAAAAATAATAAAATTCTAAATTTTGGGGGTTTACAGTACGCAATATTTTAGTAATATGTGTTTATTAGTGATACATGCATTTATTGTATCTATCTTAAACTTCACTGATTTGCCATAATCAAAAAAGGGGAGATTGTTCGCTCAATGATTATATCATATTTTTAAATATGACTAATTGATTAAGTTTAACATAATGATGTCACTAATATTCATGTAATCACTATCATGTTGCTACATAAACATAGCATTGTCTGACGGTTCATTAAATTTATCATACTGCTACTGCTTTGTTCGTCTAACATGTACTTGTAGACAAATAGTAAGCATGATGAAACCAGAAAATATGTAATGAAGACTTAATGATGGGCCAAAGATGACGTTATATAAGAAGATTTCTTAGAATGTCCAACGGCTTATCTGGGGCCTCGCACTCGGTGGTTCCGCTGTCCGGTCAGCGGACAGGGGTCGAGGGGACAGCACCCCCCGTGGGGGTTCGAGGGCGAAGTCTCCGAAAGGTATTCAGATTTCCAGATCTGTTTATCTTTGGACAACTATGATCAAGGAAAAGGCATCTTCAAGTCTGCTCAAATTTTAGAAGAAAGCCACCACCAAAGGGCTATTAGTTTTTATCTTTCTTATGTATTTTTATCTTTGAGTCAATGAAAGTATGTAAGATTGATCGGATCGGTACTGGCTTAGCTATTTTCAGTCCATAAAATACAGTTTTCCTATCCACCAAAATTTCTATACAAAGTCCATAAATAAAATAGCTCAAAATTTATCAAAATGACCCAAATTAGTTCTGTTAAAACCCTGACCGAACTCGGTCCGAGTTCGGTCTAGACCGTTCAAGCTATTTTTGAACTTCCTAAATATCTGTATCCAACGTTTGAATGAGAGATTTCTACATCCGAACTCTAACCGAATTTGGTTCATAAAAATACTATAAATAAATAAAAACTTTCACATTTCAGATATCTCAGTCACTTTTTCTTCTCTCTGTTCCTTAAGTGTTTTCCACGAGCTATACACTTTCATATTTAGCCTATACTACTCTTAGCCAAGCCAGTATCAGTTTCAGTTCAATCTAAAGTTTGGTTTAAAAAAGATGTATCGGAGGCTATCTCAGAAAACTTTTCAGTTTTTAAACGCCTTCATGAGTCGGTCGTAAACTCATCGCCAAGTACAGTGTTGTTGAAGTTGGTCGTGCACTTGTCCCCAAGCATGATGTTGTATGAGTTGCAAGCACTCAGTTAAAGCTTGTGCTATATATAGTGGATTAACATCGAGCATGAGTACTCGAGACTAGACTAGTCCTCCATGAAGAATACCAGTATATATTACTGTGTCACTGAGTTTGATTATTCTTAACTTGTTATTTTTACTGCAATTCATATACTGATATTCATCTGCTCTTACTTGTATTTGATTAGCCATATTAAATAGTTTTTAAATTATGATATTTATTCTGCTGCACGTACACACTCTATTCACCCTCCCTCTAGAGGAGCTCAACGGCAGGGGCGGATCTACATAGGGTCAAAAAAGGGCCACGCCCCCCTAGTATTTTAAAAAAATGTTGATTACTATATAGAACTTTTTTTACAAGTTACAATATATATTAGTCTGACCCTTTTCAGTTTAGAGGTTACAAGTTCAAACCTCACCTCTTACACATTATTAAATATTTTACATATTTTAGAAATCTTTTATTTATAATGTTTTGTTTCTTCTTTTCTAACAATTTTAAAATGTTTTCTTTATTTTTTTTTCTCATTCTTGTTTGAGTTTTAGTATTTTTTTTGCTATTGAAGTCCAATTAACATGACAATTTTAAGAAGTTCTATATGTAGTCGTAGGCCCCTCCATAATTTTAATTTTGGCTCCGCCCCTGCTCAACGGTCCTACAGGATCAAGTGGCAAAACTATACACTATCAGCGTATTTATGAGAGGATAAAGGCAAACAAAACAATTAGTTAATTGTCAATTGTAATTGCAATTAGTTTAGGATGTATGAATAGATGAAGTTACGGATGCAGACTATGGAGCAGCTGAAGGTACTATGTCATATTTGCTTCAATGGTTTAGATTTGTAAAGTTTACCTAAAGAAATATAATTGCAAAGTAGAACAAAAACCATGTTATCTTGTACACCAACATGCCCACTGAACCAGGTTCCTATACGAGCGTACTGGTACGCTGTATACTGCCAATCTAGATCGTTCTGGTACGCAATCAGGATCACGTTCCAAGTCCTTGTATATTATGCAGTCCTATCACCGTCTTAGGACCTTCAAAAGTCCTAGGCCATGTCGAGGAAATGTATAATATTGAAAGCTTGTTTAGTCATTCTTCGATTTATCACTTTTTATGAAGTTTTTGATGTTTGTTCTAAAGTTTTTAATGTTGTGGATGTAGGAAGTGGAATAGTTGCACTGAACTCACACTTCAAACTTGAATTTTAATACTTGTATGTCAAAAAATGATTGACTAGTTTACTTTTCCAATGTTCATTATTAATCTGCATTAGGAAAGAATAGCTGCTGAAGCATTAAAGATCATAGGTAAAATACACATTTATTAATGTATTACCATGTGCCCTTAAGGAAGGACGACCATCAGACTTAGACCTTCGTTGTTTGATAAAAGAAGGAATGATAATGAGGAACAATTATATGTTTATTGATTAGTAGTATCTTTTGATTTGCTCTCTCTGATTATTGGGAGTAGCGGTGTTAGATTGATAGCAAGTTGTACATGTTAATCATGTTGTAATATGCATCGCTAGTCCACTCAAAAACTTTAGGTTTTTTGATAAAATACCCCTTTTAAGTATGATTTTATTTGTCCTTGAGGAGCCTTGATGTTACACAAGTGACTTCACATGACGGGATAAGCATTGTTGTGTTCTTTATTTTTGAAAGTAAGATATCTACCGATCTGTTCCATTGAGGAATCCCAAATGTCAAAGGAAACCTAATCGTCGGCGGAGATGTAGAATGAGAGGAACTACTTGGCAAGACTTATATATCACGGTGGATAGACACGTTATAAAGATGACAAACAGATCCAGTAGCAGCAGTAGTAGCCAGTAGAGAGTTCTTTGCGGAACTCTCGAACTATTTACTTTTTCTTTTTCTTTTTTTTAATCCAGTACGTGCGGGCTTACTTAAATCGCGTGTCTTTCACACACGATTTTTAGCCGGTCGTCATGTGATCACTTCGGACTTTTTATGCGGATCTTGTCCGCACTGGCTTTGTCATCATCGCCCCTAAACGCACATCCTGTGAACTCCGCGCACTCCAGAGTTCCACGAGACGGCCATGACGTCTTTCGATGCCCACAAATAAACATCTCGCTTCGTCCATGACGTCGAAGGCGCCTCGACGTCTTCACGATGCCTACGACAGCCGATGCCGCCCAGCCATCCGTTCTAAGCACACGACGTCCTTACGACGTCTTTTCGATGTCCTTACGGTGCCGTACGACAGGCCGCATGGTCGGCCATCGTTTGTACCCGCGGTAGAATGGTTCCGGTCTTCGACTGTCCGTACGGCACCAGATCCGTTGAGTTATCATGAACGGACGTCCCATTCGTGGCCTACGCAAGCTCAGATCGTAGCCATTTGTCATCAGTACTCAAACGTTGCCGGTGTCCTGCACCATGTAGGCCAGGCTCATCATCACCCTGTACTATTTAGTTCAGTTCTTGTTGTTATTGTGTTAACATATGAATACCTTGTATTACCTAGTATGATATAGGAACGCTTGGCATACTCTCTTTGCTTGTACGCCATATCTCGCCTAAAATGAGTGAATGGCTTCCCTATTTATTTTCTTGGTTCCATGACTCCATCCCACAATCATTTCTATATTGATCTTGAGGATCATTCTCTCTCTGACTTCTCTAATATCTTGGAACTACAGAACCTTGTTCGTAGGGAATCAAATATGAGTTCTTCCTACTTGTACAAGTGTTATATAAATTAAACGTCTAGGTTGCATGAACACGAACACGAATATGGACACGGAAACAATTTGAAATACAACTTTCGTTTATAAATTATAGGATACTAGCACGTCCTTGTAACATTTAGTTGTCCAGTTTGTTTTCTTAGGTCTGACTATGTCTTGTTTGTCAAATTCTTTGATGATCAGCATGACAGGGGTGATCAATGACGATGATCTGGATTCTGTGATGATTGCAAACAGTGAGTATGATGGGGAAAAAACCCGAAGTATATATATATATATATATATATATATATATATATATATATATATAAAATATATATATATATATATATATATATATATATATATATATATATATATATATATATATATATATATATATATTTGAAGAAAGGGTAATTAGTTTTCAGAATCCCTCCCACTGGGATTCAAACTCCTGACCACTCGGACCGCATGCCTCACCACTACCACTAGGCTAGGGGTCATTAGCAAGTGTGTGTGTGTGTGTGTGTGTGTGTGTGTATATATATATATATGGGAGCGGATCAAAAGCCCCCCTTAGAAAGCCCCCAAAAAACCCCCCTCACTCTAATTGTTAATATTAATGTTAATATTAATGTTAATGTTAATATTAATTTTAATGTTAATATTAATTTTTTTTAAATTTTTTTTATATTAATGTTAATGTTATTGTTAATATTAATGTTAATGTTAATATTAATGTTAATATTAATTTTAATGTTAAGTTTAATATTAATTTTAGTATTTAATGTTAATATTAACATTAATATTAATATTAACATTAATATTAACATTAAATTACGGATTAGAGTGAGGGGATTTTTTGGGGGGCTTTCTAAGGGGGGCTTTTGATCCGCTCCCATATATATATATAGCGGATCAAAAGCCCCCCTTAGAAAGCCCCCCAAAAACCCCCCTCACTCTAATTCGTAATATTAATGTTAATATTAATGTTAATGTTAATATTAATGTTAATATTAATGTTAATGTTAATATTAATTTTTTTAAATTTTTTTATATATTAATGTTAATGTTAATATTAATATTAATGTTAATGTTAATTTTAATGTTAATATTAATTTTAATGTTAATATTAATGTTAATTTTAGTATTTGATGTTAATATTAACATTAACATTAATATTAACATTAATATTAACATTAAATTACGGATTAGAGTGAGGGGGATTTTTGGGGGGCTTTCTAAGGGGGGCTTTTGATCCGCTTCCTATATATATATATATATATATATATATATATATATATATATATATATATAAACCAAACGACCATGTATATTCGTATAAAAGGCACAAAATGCCAAAGCATTTACAAGTAAGCTCAGGAAACTAAAAGAAAAGCAAAAGAAGTGGAGAAGCAAGATCCCGCTCTGAGGCTAACAACCACGCCCAAAACCTCAACCATGGTTGTGGAGGGAGTTCCAAAAGCCCTCCTCAACGTGCTTGCACTGTCTGCTAACCTTGTGAACCTGCTTGTGAATCTCGAGGATCATTTTAGCAGAGTTGTATTGGTGTCCTTCGTATCTATATTTGTTGCGGTTCTTCCAAATAATCCACGTGATGGCAGCTGCGACGATCTGATGGCCGTGAGAAAGTTTACCCCAGGTAGCTAGAAGATCGTTGAAGCCCCCAACTATCGATGTCGATAGACAAGAAGTATAGAACCTGGTCCACACCTCAGAAGCAAGATCGCTCGCCAAAAGGATGTTCTCCACAGTTTCGGGCTTGCATTCTGACCAACAATGGCATGCAGAGGCTAAACTGAAGCCTATGGTGGTTAGAGCATCATCGATGGGTAGTTTCTTATGAAGCGCTCGTCAAAGTAGGAAAGACCATTTCTTAGGAATGTAAGACTGCCAAAAAGGAGCGCTGATGGGGGATGGTGTGCCAATGCTGCGAACCGCACTCCGCGTTGAAGCCAGGAAGAATGACCCGTTGGTTGTGAGGGACTACCGAAGTGAGTCAGGGTCCTGCCCGACCCCCAAGTCGGAGGAGCCTAATACTGCAACAACCTCCTCGCCCAGCCACGACCGTACCCTCCCCCAATTCCATCCCTCGTCATGATCCCACAGGTCGCTAATTATGCAATTGGTGGGGGCATCCGGGGGGAGGAAGGAGGTCATCTCCGGCCCACATTTCAAAGAAAAGGGATGATGTGCATGCACCCAGCCTGAGGTGGATGAATGGTTCTGCAACCCTACGGCCGTTCAGGATGTGCTGCCAAGAAGTCGAGTATGTGCTGTTGTGGGAGACGAGAGAGGGATGGGAATGCTTAAAGTATCTGGCCTTCATGAAATGAACCCAGATGGAGCGATTCTCGCGAAGCTTCTACCACATCTTCATCGAGCATGCATCAACAATATTAGCCAATCTGTAGAACCCAATACCTCCCTCAGCCGTGGGTTTGGACATGATGTCCCAGCTGGCCCAATGGTGTTTATCCTTGCTGTCCCAGTGACCCCAGAAGAAGTGAGCGAAGAGGTTTTCTATCGTGGTGAGGACTTTTTGGGGGGGAGCAGGCAGCCAGGGTGTAAATCAGTGTGGAAGAAAGCCCGTGCGGGATCAGGATCATCTTGTCGCCCGACAATAATATAGCGTTGTGCCATCCCTCAATCTTTTTTTTCTGATCTTCTCCACTAGCTCATCAAAAATACTCGCATTAGATCTGTAGTACACCAGCGGACATCCTAAGTAGGAGAAGGGGGGTACTTGATGGCGAAGGAGGTAATATTTGTGAGCAAGTTAGTGTGGTCTCTGTCCGCGGTGTGATGTGCGTAAATAACACTCTATTTAGGGTTAATACGCTGAGCATCTGGTGTATCTCTTCAAAGTGTTGGTCACCACCTCAACAGACCCATCATCTTCTGATGAAAAAGTAAGTATATCGTCAGCTTAAGCCAGGTGGGTGATGATCGGGCATCCGCTGGCCGTGTAGAAGTGCTAGAAACGAGGGGTACCGACCATCTGGTTCAGATTCCTACTCAGAGCTTCAGCGGCGATTATGAAAATGGTGGATGATATTGGATCTCCTTGTCTGACCCCTTGACTCGATTTGAAATAGAGACCGTTGACGACGGTGGAGAACCATGAGTTGCTGATCAATCTCCAAACTATGTCAATTCAAGTTTTCGAGAAGCCGAAAGCCCTGAACACCCAGATCCTTGTGGAGGGAGTTCCAAAATCCCTCCTCGATGTGCTTGCACTTTCTGCTAACCTTGTGAACCTGCCTGTGAATCTCGAGGATCATTTTAGCAGAGTTGTATTGGTGCCCTTCGTATCTATATTTGTTACGGTTCTTCCAAATAACCTACGTAATGGCAGCTGCGACGATTTGATGGTCGTGAGAAGCTTTACCCCAGGTGGCTAGAAGATCGTTGAAGCCCCCAACTGTCGGTGCCGATAGGCAAGAAGTATTGAACCTGGTCCACATATCAGATGCTAGGTCGCCCGCCAAAAGGATGTGCTCCACAGTTTTGGGCTTGCATTCTGAGCAACAATGGCATGCAGAGGTTAAACTGAAGCCTATGGTGGTTAGAGCGTCATCGGTGGGTAGTTTCTTATCAAGCTCTCTCCAAAGCAGGAAAGACCATTTCTTAGAAATGCAAGACTGCCAAAAAAGAGCGCTGATGGGGATGGTGTGCTGATGCTGCGAACTGCACTCTGCGCCGAAGCCAGGGAGAATGACCCGTTGGCTGTGAGGGACCACTGAAGTGAGTCAGGTTCTTGCCCGACCCCCAAGCCGGAGGAGCCTAATACTGCAACAACCTCCTCGCCCAGCCACGACCGTACCCTCCCCTAGTTCCATCCCTCATCATGATCCCACGGATCGCTAATCACGCAATTGGTGGAGGCGTCCGGGAGGGAGGAAGGAGGTCATCCCCGGCCCACCTTTCAAAAAAAAGGATGATGTGCATGCACCCAGCCTGAGGCGGATGAATGGTTCTGCAACCCTACGGCCGTTCAGGATGCGCTGCCAAGAAGCCGAGGATCTGCTGTTGTGGAAGGTGAGAGGGGGATGGGAATGCTTAAAGTATCTGGCATTCATGAAATGAGCCCAGATGGAGCGATTCTCGCGAAGCTTCCACCACATCTTCATCGAGCATGCATCAAAAATGTTAGCCAATCTACAGAACCTAATACCTCCTTCAAGCGTGGGTTTGGACATGGTGTCCCAGCTGGCCCAATGGTGTTTATCCTTGCTGTCGCGGTGACCCCAGAAGAAGTGGGCGAAGAGGTTTTCTATCGTGGTGAGGACTTTGTTTGGGAGGGGGGAGCAGGCAGCCAGGGGGTAAATCGGTATGGAAGAAAGCTCGTGCTGGATCAGGATCATCTTGTCGCCAGGCGATAATATAGCGTTGTGCCATCCCTCAATCTTTTTCTGATCTTCTCCACTAGCTCATCAAAAATACTCGCATTAGATCTGTAGTACACCAGCGGACATCCTAAGTTGGAGAAGGGGGTACGCGATGGCGAAGGAGGTAATATTTGTGAGTAAGTTAGTGTGGTATCTATCTGCGGTGTGATGTGCGTAAATAACACTCTATTTATGGTTAATACGCTGACCAGAGCATCTGGTGTATCTCTGCAAAGTGTTGGTCACCACCTCAACAGGCCCAGCATCTTCTGATGAGAAAGTAAGTATGTCGTCAGCGTAAGCCAGGTGTGTGATGATCGGGCATCCACTGGCGGTGTAGAAGTGCTAGAAACAATGGGTACCGACTATCTGGTTCAGATTCTTACTCAGAGCTTCAGCGGCGATGATGAAGATGGTGGGTGATATTGGATCTCCTTTTCTGACCTCGCGACTCGATTTGAAGTAGAGACCGTTGACGACGGTGGAGAACCACGAGTTGCTGATCGATCTCCAAACTATGTCAATTCAAGTTTCCGAGAAGCCGAAAGCCCTGAACACCCAGATCATGAATTTTCAATCGAGTCTGTCGTACGCCTTCTCCATATCCAACTTGATTGCGATGTTGCCACCCTTGGACAAAAATTTCATGCAGCAGATCATCTCTTGGGCCAACAGAATGTTGTCTAATATATTGCGACCACGAACGAACCCATTTTTCTCTTCGGATATGATTTTGGGGAGTAAGCCAGACATGCGATTAGCTATAATCTTGGAGATGATCTTGTTCATAAAGGTACACATGCTCAGAGGGCAAAAATCTTTGAATGTCTCAGGGTTGTTCTTCTTGGGGATCAGGATCAGGTTTGTACTCGAGATCGCTTTAGGTTACCTAGCTCCCTGGAAGAAGGCAATCCTCGCCACATGAATGTCCTTCTTGATGATTTCCTAGCAGGATCTGAAGAAAATGCCAGTAAAACCATCTGGGCCAGGAGCGTTATGCTTGTTCAGCGACCAAATGGCGTCTTTAACTTCGGTTTCAGAGGGTAATTACTGCAGTTGGGTGTTGTCTCTGTCCTCAATCAAGCGCAGGATCGCCACCAGAAATACCTCGTCTTTTTGGATGGCATCTTTGGTGAACAACAGGGTGTAGAAATCTGCGGTGGCCAGCTGGATATCCCGTTGGTCTTGTCACGCCCCAGAACCAGAATACTGGAGAGCGGGGGACAGACATAGCCAGCTACGTACTTTGAAGTGAATCCCACCTTGCAATACGGTCACGACTGTTTAGATGCATGAGGGTTTACTACAAGCCATCAGTCTCTTAAGGTCAAGAACAAGTCTAGTGTCTCAATCTCAAGCAAACAAGTAAATATAACAAGATGGTAGATCATCAGACATACAAAGTAAGGCGTCCCATACATTACATATTCAGATGATCATGAAGCTAGTCATACAAAATATGAAGACTAGCAAGAGTTTAAGTCATACATGATCAACCCTAGGATTTGTCAATCATGTTACAGCCCTTAGGCAGACAGAAATGTAAATTCAACACGAGCTAACACTTGTTCGGCGGCTAAATGACTCAAAAGAATAATTTTACAATAGAGTGGAAGAGCAAAATAAAACCCACTCGTTGCCTGGGTTCCTTCTAGTGGTCACCATCTGGCAGAAAGGCTGGGAGATCCTCGGGAGCTGCTTCAAAATCTGGCCATACAAAACCAACTGGGTCAGACCCTAGAAAGAGCAAGTGCCACAAAGGAGGCTTCACTTAAGAACGAAAACCAGCACATCAGCACATA